>CM035419.1:29958285-30208285 GCA_020310875.1 Ceratopteris richardii | reverse complement strand
GGTGTGACAAGAATTGGTGCAGCCACCACTTTGGACCTTAATGTCTGAAAAAGCATTTTCTTCTTCTTCCTCCCACTTAAAGGGTACTTCTTTATGTGTAAGTCTAGCCAATGGCCTGACTATCTCTGCATACATTTTGATAAATCTTATGTGGTACCCAGTATGCCCCAAGAAGCTCATAATTTTTTTAGGAGATTTGGGTTTAGGTAACTTTAGTATAGATATAATTTTATCTAGGTCAGGTATCACATGTCCTAGGAGAGTTCCCTCTGTCATGATATCACATGTCCAAGGAGAGTTCCCTCTGGGACATGTGATATCTGCCATACCTTTAGTAGATATCACATGTGCCAAGAGAGTTCCCTCTGTCAGGAGGAAATGAAACTTCTTTGGTTTCAACTTTAGTTTAGTCTCTCTGCATCTTTTAAAAACATTTTGTAGATGTCTCAAGTGATTATCCAATTAGTCTAAAGGGGTCTCCTTGTAAGTGGTTGAAAAGGAAGAAAAGTCATCCATGAAAATTCTAAGTGTTTCCAGCAATAAGGATCCAAAAATGAGGTTGTCAGTCCTGTTAAAGGTGACTGGAGCATCTCTTAGTCCAAATGGCATTTTTACATACACATATGTGCCCCATGGTGTGATAAAAGCAGTCTTTTCATGATCCTCTAGATGAATGGATATTTGATTATATCCACTAAAGCCATCCATGAAGCTATATAATGCATGTCCTGCCACTTCCTCAATGACCTGTTCTGCAAAAGGCATGGGGAGTCCATCTAGAATGGTTACTGGGTTGAGTGCTTTAAAGTCGACACAAATCCTGATTTTGTTGGTATTCTTCTTTGGTACGATAACCATTGGTGAAAGCCATTCTGAGTGTTCCACAGGGATGATGATGATTCCCGCATCCGCCATCTTATGTGTCTCTAAATAAATAACCTCAGCATATTTTGGATTAAGTCTATAACTCTTGCCTCTTACTGGTTTAGCTCCTTCAAGGAGAGGAATTATGTGCTCTCCAAAGTTGGAAAGCACTCCGTATAAGTCTTTGTAATGCCAAGCAAAAACATTTGCATAAGGTATCAAGAAAGATTTTACCTTTTCAAGTAGCTCAGGGTAGCTCTACAACCAAGTGGCCACTAGAACTCGACAATTATTTTCATGAGTGCCTAATTGAACTTCTTTGACTGGATTTCTATCCTCCAGTCTCTTGATTGCACAACACAAGCAGTTGCATATTTCCTTTACAATAACATCATTTGTAGATTTGGATGCCTTCTTGAAATTTGCACAAACCAAGGTACTCATTTTGTGAACAAGGTTCTACATGAAATTTTTAACAGGTACAAAGTTTTACATAGGACCTCTTGTGCCTATTATCCAAGAGTAAATGGACATGCATAATCCACTAATAAGGTATTAATTGCCATGTTAAGGAAGGAATGTATGTTATAGCCCACTTCTTGGGGCACAACTTATCAAGGTACCCTCTAGGCTTATAGGTTGGCTTACAAAGAAACAATAGGATACTCTCCATTCTAGTTGGTTTATGGGGTATTGCACATTGAACCCTTTGAATTTCTACATGGTTCACCAAAACTTGCATTCATGCAAGGAAAGAAATATTTTGGTGTCTTGGAGAGGCTTGAAGCACTGTAGAAAGTGGAAGAGATCCATCTATATGCTGCACAACAATTGCTAGACACTCAAATGAAGAGGAAGGAGGCTCATGATCAAAATCTATGGACCAATAACTTACAAATAGGCATATTAATTCTTCTCCATAGACCTCAAATTCAAACACAAGTATGGGGAAAGTGGCTTCCACAATGGGAAGGACCTTACATAATTAAAATACTGCTCAAATGGGGTGCAATGGAGCTAGAGAACTTGAAAGGAGAGGTACTACCACTTGTCAACATATTGAGGTTCAAGGCCTATCATCAACAAAATTAAATTCCTTTGGGATCACTTGGCAACACTAAATCTATCCAGGCTGTATATAATCTTTTGGTAGCATGTCTTTTCATCTAGTTTACTTTCATCCATTGCCACAACATCTCTAGTTTTTGCTAGTTTTATTCCCATTATTATGGACATGTGTCAATTAGTTCACTTTTTCAAAAAAAAAAAGAGAGAGAGCATTGTATACACATACCTCCCTTCTTGTACATCTCTCTTGACCAAAAAAACCTCCCCCCTCCTCCCTCACTCTCTATCCTCTCTCTCTGATCTCTCTCTATCCTCTCTATAGCATCTCCCTCCTCTCTCTAATCTCTCTTCCTCCCTCTCTCTAGCCTCTCTCTCCTCTCTCTAATCTCTCTTTCCCCTCGTCCCCCCTCCGCCCCCCTCCCCACCTCCTTCCCCCCCTTCCCCCCTCCTCCCCCCCTCCTGCCCCCCCTCCCCTCCCACCCCCTCCCCCCCCCCCCCCCCCCCCCCCGCCCACCATAGGATAATTTTATCATATGTGTGGCATATTTTTTTTATTTTTATGGAAAAACTCTCTCTAATCTCTCTCTATCCTCTCTCTAGCCTCTCCCTCCTCTCTCCAATATCTCTTCCTCCCTCTCTCTAGCCTCTCCCACTTGTCTCTTATCTCTCTTCCCCCCCCTCCCCCCTGCACACCTTGCACTCAAGCTTCCACAATAGGGTAAGAGGGATGTGAACATTATGTCGACACACATACTGCTTCAATGGGACCTTGTGCCACCTTGATTGCTTTTTTTAACAATCCTATGCACACACACACACACACACACTGAGTCACACTTCTTGCACACTTTTTCTCACACTTGCTTCTTTGCATAGCACACACTAACTAATTAGACTAAGCAAGGTTAGGTTGTCTCCTACTTTTGGTCAAAACTCACATGTTGAGCCCATCAAAGTCAACATGGTCAAAGTTAAAATGGTTAAAGTCAAAGTGGTAAAAAACATGGTCAAAGTCAAAGGGTTCGAAGTTCAATTGTCAAGGTGCATACGTAGTGCACAATCAATTTGTTCACAATGGTTATGTTTTGTAGAAGTGGATGCAGGTTGCAGATTCTCTTTCTATAAGTTGAAGGGTTTAAAAGGCGTTTGGGAGGTTCAGTTGAACCCTCCCTTAGGTACACATATTGAAGAAATGAAGGCAAAGGTATGTGAAGTGGAAGCGGTACGTAAAAGTGAAAGTATGGCCCCTGATTTAAAAATTTTGTTGTTGTCCTAAAGTCACTACAACACAAAACAAGGAGTCATTGGTTGTACACATTTTGAGACAATCTTGGGACATCCAAGTGAGCACGAAGACGTTGAGATGTGAAGCTCAACATGTGATGATCCAGGATGACATGTATCACTTTTTCATTTCTCTGACATGTATAGTGGTCATGCCGGTATATGTGAGGGACACTTCATTGAGCTTTATTAGATTTATCTACCGAGAGTGACGGCACATTTGTTTCTTGATAGCTCACTCATTTGCAGACATTAGGTTTTTCCTTATGTATTGGTCTTCATATATTGCAGTAGTTGTATTCTTGTTTTTAGATCATTCTTGTACATTCCTTTTTATGTAATAGAAGAAGAAGAAGAAGAAGAAGAAGAAGAAGAAGAAGAAGAAGAAGATCAATCTTCCTTGCCTCAATCTATGTGTGTGCCTCTCCTTGAGAGTGAGAGTGTGTGTGTGTGAGCTCTCTTTCTTATCTCCTTCCTCCTGACATGGTATCATAGCTAGTGTGGTTATAGAGAGCTCATGGAGAAGGCAATAGTGAAGAGTACGCAGCAAGGCATGGAGAAAATGGGATGCACAAACGACCTCCATTTGCTACAAAAATTAGCATGAAGGTAGAAGACCTCAAAATATTTTCACAAGTTATCCCTTTAGGGTCACTTGTTTTTGTGAGATCGAAGTTTCGGAGTCATCTCGACCTTCGTTTCGAGCCCGCAAGGTGGGTCTACAAAAAAACTAGGTCAGTTTTGGAAACTGTAACTTGTATTGTGTTTGCCAACACTCATATATTCTAGATCTAGAATTTCAAGCGATTTCGTGTATCGTTCATACAAGAAAACTATGCTATTATGAGATCCAACTGTCACATCATAGTGCAACAATGCTCAAGTAGAAGTGTTGCTTGTAGTATTTTGCAGTGTTGAGAATTGCTCCAGAAATGGCAAATGCAGATGGAATGAGTCAGTGTATGAGCAATAAGCAGGACAAGAACAATTTCCATGCTTGGAGATTCAAAATGACAAATTTTTTGATGGGAAAAGGCTACTGAAAGTACATCGAAGGAGAGAATGAAAATGCTCTGCAGTTACTAGAAAGGAATTGGAGTGCAGATCAGTTAAGAGCGTATGAGGAATGAATCAAGGAGCATGAAAGGTAATGTACTGGCTATCTATTAGCATACAAGATAGCACGATTGGCTTGGAATAGTTTGGTCACATTGTATGAGACCAATACAAAGGCATGGAAATTGCAACTCAAGAACGAACTGCATACATTGGAGAAGAAGAGCATTTCGGTAAGTGACTACAACTTGAAAATCAAAAGCATATGTGAATTACTTGCATCTATTGGCATGAATGTAGATGATGATGATGATGATAAGGTGAAAGTGTTTCTTCGTGGTTTAGGAGCTGCATATAAGCAGTTTAGAACTTCTATACAGACCAAGGAAAATATTCCAAATTTTGCTGATCTGGTATCTATGCTGATTATTGAAGAAAAGAATCTTGGTGAGGATTCAAACTCCCAAAGAAAATCTAGTTCTGAGTAGGTATTCTACTCTAGCAGAGGAAAAGGCAGAGGTAGAGGTTTCGGAAGTGGAAGAGGAAATAGTAACTAAGACCAAAGTCAACAATAGAATCAGGCAGGAGGAATATGACAGTTTCAAGGAAGGGGGAGCCAAAGAGGCCACATAAATTTCCAAAGAAATGACTCAGGCAATGACAATAAAGGATGCTGGAATTGTGGTAAACTTGGAAATTTTGAAAGTGATTGTAGGTTGAAGAATCAAAATAACAAAAGGCAGCAAAATAACTATGCATCCACAAGTGCAGATGATTTTAAGAAGTTGTTCATGGTTCAACATCATATAATGAACACGATGTCTACTGATGTTTCAAATCAAATGATAATGTCTGGTATGTTGATTCAGGGGCTTCAAATCACATGAGCAATCATGCAGAATGGTTTAGTAGTTTGCAAAAATTGCCAGTTCATGGATATGTTGAAACACGTGATGACACATCACATCATATCGAGCATACATGAAATATAGCATTGTCTATGGAGGACGGAAAGGTAAAACATCTTGCTGATATGCTGCATGTTCCAAATATAACAAAGAATCTGGTTTCTAGTGGAGAAATGGTTGGCCAGGGATTACAAGTTAGTTTCAATGCTGATGGGTTATATGTAGAAGAGTACAAATAGGATGGACAATTGATTGCCAAAGGAAACAAAGTGGGTAGGATGTTTCACCTTAATTGTGAAAATTCCTGAAATGAATGCAGCCATGTTTGCAAAAGGTGCAGGAGTTATTGCTGATATAGAGATCTGGCACAAACAAATTGGACATGCAAATCTGCAAAGGTTGAAATTGATGCAATCAAAGAAGATCATCAATGGACTACCAAATTTCAAAGTTGCGGAAATGCAAAAGGTATGTGCAGCATGTCAATTTGGTAAACAGTCAAAATCATCGTTTTTGCATGACAAGAATGTTAGTGAGAATGTGCTAGAAATAGTACATACAGATGTTTGGGGTCCTGCAAAGACCACATCTATGGGTGGTTGCAGGTTTTATGTTACTTTCATTGATGAACATACACGAAAAGTATGGGTATATTTCATGAAAGAGAAGAGTGAGGTGTTCACTCACTTCCAGAATTTTAAGGCTCTTGTGGAAAAGCAAACAGGAAAGTATATTCAGACATTAAGGTCTGATGGAGCAGGTGAATACATGTCAAATGAGTTCAATAATTTTCTAAAGAGTCATGGAATTCGATGTCAATTTTCATGCAGGTACACACCACAATAGAATGGTGTTGCTGAATGTTAAAATAGACATATTGCAAAAATAGCAAGAGGCTTGATGGCTGAGAAGAACATGCCTCATTGTTATTGGGCACAAGTTATTCGTACTACTGTATACATCATGAACAGAACTTCGACTGTTGTTGTACATCAAGTTACACTTGAAGAGAAGTTTACAGGTAAAAAGCCAAACTTATCACATCTGAAAGTTTTTGGCTATATTGCACATGTACATGTTCTAGATGAATTGAGGATGAAGCTTGATCCAAAAGCAAAAAAGTGTGCCTTCATTTGATACTCCCTTGAGAAAAAGGGATATAAATGTTATAACCCACTCACATGATAGGTGAATGTGAGCAGAGATGTGGTATTTGATGAAGTGTCAAGCTTCTATGTAGATGCCAAAGAAGGACTGAATCTTGAACCAAATGACAAAGAAAATGCTGAAAAATCAAGTGCAGAATCTCAAGCTTTCAGTGGACCGGATGCATCACCAAGCAATAGTTCCAAATCAAATCCATGGAGTGGAAAATTGCGTGGAAATTTCAGTCCAACAAATTCATCAAATACATCCAAGAAAGGTAAAGAAAAGCTTTCTGTTGATCATAAAACATGTTCAGGTTTTGAAGACATTGATGGAGATTCAAGCGGTTCAGAAAAGAGTCTTGATGAGGAACTTGGATTTCCCTCTTTGAAGACTCTAGGAGTAAGAAGGGCACATGCAGATGATACAAGGAGAAGTGTCCCATGACCAAGAAGATCTGGGAGGATGCAGAATTCTGTGCAACGATTGACATATGATAGTTATATAGCTCGTCATTGTGCCTACATGACCAAGGTAATACAAGATGCTGAACCTTCTTGATTTGAAGATGCAATTGGAAATACAAATTGGGAAAAAGCTATGGATGAGGAGAGGGCTGCACTTTATGGTAATGATACATGGACGTTGGTTCCATTTCCGCAAGGAAAGAAACCCATAGGTTGCAAATGGGTTTACAAGGTAAAGCATAATGATGATGGTAGCATAAGCAGGTATAAAACACGATTGGTAGCTAAAGGATATGCACAGACATATGGCATTGATTATGAGGAAACATTTAGCCTTGTAGCTAAAATGTCTATTGTCAAAACACTTGTTGCATTAGCTACAGCAAAAGGATGGACTTTGCATCATATGGATGTGAAGAATGCTTTCCTACATGGTGAGTTACAGGAAGAAGTATATATGGACTAGCCACAAGGATATGAAGATTCAAAGCATCCAAAATATGTTTGTAGGTTGCAAAAGACTTTGTATGGGCTGAAGCAAGCCCTCGTGCATGGTATGCAAGGATTGTTGATTACTTAACTAGCATTGGTTTTTCTATGTGTGATGCATATCATTCACTATATGCAAGGAAGGCTGATGATGGCATGCAGGGATTTGACATGAAAGATCTTGGTGTGCTGCACTATATTTTCTTGGGCATTGGGTTTATTCATACAGAAACAGATATCTGGATGTCACAAAGGCAATATGCCTTGAACATGTTGCAAAAGTATGGTATGGCTTATTGTAAGCCAATTTCTATGCCATTAGATCAGAATTTGAAGTTAGATACTACGTCAAGTGAAGCATTGAAAAATACTACTATGTATAGGAAAATTGTGGGAAGCTTGATATATCTGACAATTACGATGCTTGATCTTAGCTACACTGTTCGACTTGAAAGTCAGTTTATGTAGGTTCCCAGGAAGTCACATTTGGATGCTTTGAGGTGCACTCTACGTTATGTGAGTGCTACTTTGGATTGTGCATTGTTTTATCAAGCTGGTGTAGATTTGCAGGTTCATGGATACACTGATCCAAACTGGGCTGGTAGCATTCTAGATAGAAGATCTACTATTTGATTTCTATTCTCAATTGGGAGTGTCGCTGTTACGTGAAGCAGGAAGAAGCAACCTACTTTTGCTTTGTCCAGTACAGAGGTTGAGTATAGAGGTGCTGCAATGGAAGCATGTGAGACATCATGGCTAGAGATGCTACTTACAGATTTAGGTGTGGAAGTGCAAAAGCCTATCACCATCTATTGTGATAATCCTAGCAGCATACAATTAGCACGGAACCCTATTTTTCATGCTAGAACAAAGCATATTGAGGTACATTATCACTTCATCGGAGAGAAGGTATTAGCAGGTGATATTGATCTTGTTTATGTGAGAACAGATGAGCAGGTTGCTGATATTTTCACAAAAGCACTTGGAGTAGAGAAGCTGAAAAAGTTTTGGAAGATGCTTGGATTAGAGGACATGGCGTTGAGCTTGACGGGGAGTGTTGAGATATCAAGTTCAACATGTGATGATGCAGGATGACACCTATCACTTTTTCATTTCTCTATGTATAGTGATCACGCTGATATATGTCAGGGACACTTCATTGAGCTTTATTAGATTTATCTACCGAGAGTGATGGCACATTTGTTTCTTGCCAACTCACTCATTTGTGGACATTAGGTTTTTCCTTATGTACTGGTCTTTATATATTGCAGTAGTTGTATTCTTGTTTTTGGGTCATTCTTGTACATTCCTTTTTATGTAATAGAAGAAGAAGAAGAAGATCATTCTTCCTTGCCTCAATCTGTGTGTGTGCTTTTCCTTGAGAGTGAGAGTGTGTGTGTGATCTCTCTTTCTTATCTCCTTCCTCGTGACACAAGATACACTATTAGTTAGGAGTGTCACATAAAGAATCAACACTCAATTCAAGGCATATGCATTATTCTTGGTTAGACTAAGCAGGATAGGAGAGAGAAGAGCAAGAGACATTCAGTCAATGTGTGCGACGTAGAGAAGCAAGTGTGAGACAAAGTGTGCAGGAAGTGTGACTCAATGTGTATGCAAAGGAGTGCTAACCAAAGAAATCAAGGTGGAATTGTCATCAATGACTTGGCCTTATCCTTATTAACCCTTCAACCCTCTCTCCACTCTCCTTTCTACCATCTATTCTCTCATATCTACTTCTTCAATGCAAACTTTCCAGCTTTGGTTCTTCCCTTGTGATTGTTCTTTGCTGCTCTTGGTGGACTTGTTAGCTTCTAAATCGTCCTTTTGAAGTTTGTGCACACATGTATGAAAGGGAAACTCTCTGCTCTTGGTTTGGCTATTAGCTCTCTAAGACGTAGAGCCCATTAGGTGGTGGGCAACTGTTGAGCCCATCAAAGTCTCAACTCTTTTGCAGTGTAGACAAGAAGCAAGGGGAAGGCTCAATTAGAAATAGGTCAAGAGTCAAGAATTAATGGACTGAACAAGGAAAAAGGGACATCAGAAGATAAATCCAATACTTGTGAAGATGCAAGGCAAAAAGAAGATCTCATGGGTACTAATGATGCCATCGGGCATGCATTCAAAGATGGATGTGAAATTCAAGTTAGAGCTCTTGCAGATAATTGATGAGGCTTCCAAAACAACTTCAGTGGCAAAGACTCTTGCTATGCATAAAGATAGAATTCTAGGGGAAGCCCCCCTCATAGATTATAAGAGCCCTTAGCTAATAGTCACCATCAGAAGACATGAGTTTCAAGGAGTTATTGTAGATGGTGGTTCTCGCATTAACTTGATGCCTGAACATACCATGAAAAATATTGGACTACAACCTTTAAAACTTGACAACTTCACTGTAACATTGGCAGAACAAAGCATAGTAAGGCCTATGGGAGTGGTCCCTGGAGTCCCAATCGAGATACAAGGTACCATCTTTAACTTGGATTTTGTTGTCTAAAGGTTGCCACATGTAGATGGAAGTTTCCCCCTGTTGATTGGGAGACCTTGGTTAAGGCATGCCAATGTGCTGCATGAATAGGATAACGATACAATGTGGGTAAAGCAAGAGGGAAAAGAGTTGCAACATATATTTTTAGAAGAAGGACTAGACAACCAAATACATATGCATTTATACATCACTCATTCATGCATACTTATGCACATGCATTTTATGCCTTCTACATTCATGCACATGCATTTCCATATGCTCATAAACATGCATACAATCATATGTATATGCATCTTATTTACACACTCACATTAATTTACACTCATAAATACACATGCACTATTTCACATGCACATGCATTCATGCATACATCATTCTTACTTATATATACACATGCATTCATACATATATCATTCTTATTTATATATACACATGCATTCATACATATTTCATTCTTACTTATATATAGACATGCATTCATACATATGCGTGCTCACATATTCACTTATGCATGCTCTCTTTCACTTCTATGCATTCATTCATGTATAAATAAACTCATACATGCTTGCATATGCTCCCATACATGCATATATATACACACACTCACACATATGCATGCACCTCAATCCTACACATGCATACTTATGCACACACACTTCATACACATTCATGCATACACACAATTACTTACGTCCAAAAGATGCATAAAACGCAAACACACATATGGAGTCTATACTAACACTCATATGCATGCATACATACTCTCACATATGCATGTACACACACTCATGTATGCTAACATGCACTCACACTCTTAAATGTATGCATACATTTTATGCACACATTCTCTCATGGTTATGCATATGCATTCATCCATTTACATACATGCATACATGCATATGTATACACTCACTTGCATGCATTCACTTACTTTATACATTTTGTGCATATATAATTACTTGCATATGCATACATTTACCTCTTATACACATGCATATGCATTCATACTTCATTCATTCATGCATACTTATGCACATGTATTTATGTATTCTACATTCATGCACATGCATTCCTATATGCTAAAAAACACGCATACAATCATATGTATATGCATCTTACCTACACACTCTCACATGCATGCATACACTTCATGCATACATACATGCACTTATGCACATATATACGCACTCATGCACATGCATGCTCACAATTATGCACATGTATACCTACTATGCATGTTCACTCTCATATATATGCATGATCACATTCACTAAGTATATACATGTTTTGATAATTTATGTGTATGCATATGTTATTACTCTATGTATACACATATATACATATGTTCAATTATGCACACACACACAAGCATTGTCTCTAACATCAAACATTGAAGTAACGAGGTATCCACACTCATAGACAACAATGGTTCTAAACATAGCTTGCTTTAGATTCTTTGACAACCTATCTTTACTTCTACTCTTTCAAAACATATCCTAACATGCGCAAGAAGTTTCCTATCATCCATAAGTATCACTATTGCTTGTAATAATGTCTTTCCATCTCTTTCAACTTGTTCAGATTGAAAATGAATTCATATAATAAATTCCGATAGGAGAGTGGCTACTTACATTTAGACCTTGAAATCAAAGTGATTGACTAGATCGAGACATAGGAAAAAAACAATATTAGATTTAGTATATAAAGACTAGTACATAAGGAAAAACCTAATGTCCGTGAATGAGTGAGCTGGCAAGAAACAAATGTGCCATCAATCTCGATAGATATAATCTAATAAAGCTCAATAAAGTGTCCCTGACATATACCGGCGTGACCACTATACATGTCAGAGACATAAAAAAATGATATTATCATCTTGGATCATCACATGTTGAGCTTGATATCTCAACACTCCCTGTGTACCTAAGAACCAACTTAGGGACTTGTGGAGAAAGAGACTATACCTCAATCCCCCTCAAGTGCATATAGTGGGGATTCACACTTTAATTATCAATCCCATGAGTACCAAAACCTAGCCGAGTGTATGAAGACATGCATTCAAATGACGATCAATGCAAATGAGTTACTCAAAGAGTGCAAACAAGGCAAAGACTCATCCAAACAAGCTTCAACTGTCAGTCATGGTGTCACGATACTTGGTGCAACAGCCAACAGTAAATTGAGATTTTCTCTCAACTCCGAAATCCAAATATAGTGAATAGCATATGCATTTCGAAGCTCTCGAGAAGACGCATCCAATGATGGTATTTTCACTCAATTCTGACGCTTCTACTTCAAGTTATGAGCAAAATAATGAGTCATGGGAATGACCTTCCTACACTTCAGCACTTCCTACACTTCACACACACCTTAACCACAACAAACAAACACTTTCATGGATAGACAACACTTCCTAACACTCTTTTCAAGCAACACAGATGCATACAAGCTCACAAAGAAGATGATACAGAAAGGAGAAGACACAAATTCGAAATTCTGTGCTCTTGATTCTCACAATGGCCAAAAGTCTTTACAAAGAGTCACAAATTGACTTATATACTTGTGCCCTAAAAATGGCCCTTTCACACAAGAGACTAGCACTTTATTCACTAAAAGGCTAATTTCCTACTAATTTACATGGGTAAGCTACTAATCTTTAGTGGGGATGCATCTAGAGGACTCCTCTAGTGCCTTTACAACGGAAAATATATTACAAGAAATGTTATAATACAAAAATAAGGTGTCCAAATCGGAAAAATTTTGGGGCCCTTCTTTTTCTCTGCGTTGTACTCTCTTTGCTTTGCAATACTTTCCCCCTCTTTGTCTCTGTCGTCCCTTGACAGGTTTTAGCTTGTTTAAGAGGCCTGAATACACGCACCCAACGGTCGAAGCAGTAACAAGGACTGTCAAACAATTGGTTATCTTATCCGAGGTATGTCCTTTGCTTCTGTTTTGCCCCTTGGTATTTCGTATATCACATATCTGGGTTGCTGTATTTAGTTGGGTTGCCACGCACGCCACCAGTGGCTAAGAATGTGATATTCTTAGTTATCCTCTTTAACTTTTCAGCCTGTGCCTCTTTCTAGCTTTTGGTCCTTTGATTTGTCCTGTTTGCAGACATCTGACCTATTGTATTGCTTTAAGCTTGTTTACTTTCTTTTCATTGCACGCTGTCAACGGAAGGATTAGTACCTAGCAATTATCTTCTTGCACATCTTCATGGATACTATCCTAGCCCTGGTTCCTCCTTCCACCTACGTGCTTTTTCCTTGATATGTGCCCCCTTTAATCTTTGCTTCTTTCATGACTTTGATGACTTCATCTTCAAAATGTTTTGTCAACTGGGACACCAATAGTGCCCGTTCCCTCTGACTTATTTCTGCAATGTATGGCATTGGATGATCATCATGTGGTTCCGCCATCTTCTCTTTTATTGGAGAATTATAAATCGGGGGAGATAGAGGACGTACCTCTACCTCATCAGTAGGATTTTCTGTTGTCGGCTCTACTGGTGTCCCGATTAGTGCTTTCTCTTTTGCTTGGGTTTCTAATTGTGCTATACGTTCAGTCTTCTCTTTATTTTCTTGCATGGCTGCTCTGAGTGCTTCTTTTGCTGCCAATAGTTCATTGCCAATTTTTGCTACATGATCCATATTTTCGCTGTAACTGGCTGCAAGTTTTCCATGGGCTGTATTCAACTGCTTTTTTAGCTCATTTGTTTCGTGAGTGTACTTACGTTCCCATTCTTCTCTCAATGCTTGCTCTTGTTTCAACAAATCTTCATATTTCTCAATTTGAGCTCGTACTTCCTGCTGGTCCATATCTGTTGTCTCTTGTTTTTCGAGAGGTTGATCATATAGCAACGACTTCATTAATTCTTTATTTCTATTTTGTAAATTGTCATTTTCCTCCATATACACCTTTAGTTGTGTTTCCAGTAAGTTGCTTCTAGCTTTGATTCTCTCTTTGTCGGCCTCGCTGGCTTCATGTAATCTTTGTAGGTTTGTTAGCTGTGCCTAGAGTTGGTGATGCTGGGTCGTCAATGTATCACATTGTGATTTTACTGCGAGTAACTCCGTTCCCTTAGCTGCAATCTCTTTTTGGGTCTGGATAAGTTGTGCAGATAGTTGTTCACTCATAATTTGAAACTGATTCTTTTCCCTCATGGCTTTGTCGTAATCTGCATCTGTATCCATCATCTGTTGTTGTGTATCCATGGCCGTTTGGATCATTTGTTTGACAATAGGTTTTAATTGAGTGACATCCACATTTAAACATGTGGTAGGAATACTAGGTTCTGCTCCTGTTGTCACATCTCTCCCTTGTGCCACGTGTAATGTAGTGTCATGGGGCTGCCTGATATGAAGTTGGATCCTCGGCTCAGCCTCCATGTGGTCAATCTTGCCTTGAGGTGTATCATCCTGTACCTCAATCACAACGGGCTCCTTACTTGGTTGTCGGCCTGATTCCTGGTCTATTGGAGTTTGTATTTCTTGTTTGATAGGTGGCACGACATCTTTATTAGTTATTGTCTTTTGAGGTGCTGTATATCTATGCATGCTTGGAAAACAAAAGTGCTGGTGCACTAAACGAACAACCTCTTCAATATCAGTTCTATTGATGTCCAAAAAGGATCGCTTTTTACGATCATGACATTCATCTTTGACATTAGTGTGTCCTTCTTGATTCCATCCAAAGGCCTTGTTAATCAACTCATGAGCGAACTGAATTGTCTTCCAAGCACCAACTTTATCCAGTACTCGTGCCTCAGGAACTGATATCTTATTCGCTGCAGGCTGAAGTGTATTCATCACTTGCGTACATCTTTGAAAATCTGGCAAATATATTGGAAGTCTTAAAAAGGCATCAATTCCAGCTTGAGTCCAGACATCTGTCATGCGGTAATCCTTGTACGATAGTCTTGAAGTCTTGCGACATGATAGGGAAGTAGTGATCCCTGTCCATGATTTTGATAGTGGACATGAAAATGAGATCCGATATTGGTTGGTCATCCAGAAACCAATGGCCTCTTGCTTTTGTTATGGATTCCAAGGGAAGAAGCTGGACCTCTTCCACTTGCATCTCTTCGGAGTTAGTAGATGCCATCTGCACTCAATATAGAGTATGAATTAGTGGCAAGATAGTATCAGAAATCCTCCTTCATTTGTCCTTCATTAGATTGACATTGCTCCGAGTGAATGGTGTCATCCCTTCCCCGTGGGTGTGAGAAAGGTAATACCTGGGATTTTTCCTACTTTTAGATATTTTTATGTTTTTGTCTGAAAGGAAAACAGAAAAGTTAGTTCATAGTCGAAGCGGTTATTAATTTTTTAGTAATTTTCTTTAGATTATGTACAAGTGCTCTCCTATTTCCCAAGAGGAAAATGTGCTTCACTATCCTGAAATAGAAGAATAATGTGCTGAATGCTTGGCCTTGTAATGTGGCCCTATCATGCATACTTTGGATTCTGGTAACTCCAAATGCGTGCAACTCAAATTATTTGGTAGATGTATATAGCTTGCTTTGTCTTTCGGCTTCCAAATCTACTTTATTCTGTTGGGAGAAATCGTGTTTCCAACCTTCCTGGTGAATGTGATGCTTCTCATTTGTTGCTTCTGCTTTGTCTGCCTTTTGAATCTTGGAATGACATGTGAATTGTATGTAGACTCCAGCTCTATCCTGTAGCAGTTTAGCTTATGTCGCTTCGCCTTTAGATCATACTGATTTTCCTTGTTCATTGGTTCCTCCTTTTTGATGATTGTCCTTTGAGTACATGACTTGGGAATCCATATTTGTGTGCGGTCCGACTGGCCGAGCCTGTCTAGTGTACGGAATGGGGTATGTTCTAATAGGTGCAGACTTGTGATTACCTGGAGAACTAGTCTCTCTTGTGCATGGTTCTTCGCTAAGGCTGTTTTCAAATAGAATGACACTCTTGTGACTTGCTAGATTAGAAGATGGTGTGCAAGCAGGATTCGGTGTGTCCTCACATGAAGTACTTGATGAAGGGGTTTCCGTAGTGCTAGTGAACATACATGCATCACTATGTTCATTTGAGTGGGTTTTTGGTTCTATACTTGTGGCTTTGATTGGTCGTTCGTCTAGCATGCTGAATACTTCACGATGTCCTATCTTGGCCGAGATGTATCCTCATATTCGTATATCCAGTCTTGACCTAACACAAGCTCTTCCAATAAGTCCTGGTCATGACATACTAAGAGTTTTTGTTCCATTGTGTTGTTTCCTAAGTGTAGAGGTAAGGTAATCTCTCCTATACACTTGGTGGTCTTTCCTCTGATTCCAATGAGCTGTGCCTTTGATGGACGTAATTCTGCCTTGAGTTGCTAAGTCAATGAAAATTTGATGCAGGTTATAGCGGCTCCTGTGTCAATGAGAGCATCCACTAAGTGGTACTTTGTTTTTCCGGCTCCCAAATTCAAATATGGTTGTGTCCTTTGTTGACCTAGGTTTTCAGTAGCTCTAAGATTAGCCATTGGGTGAGTTCCTCTCCTTGGCGATATCTCTCATCTCTCTCTCTCTCATCCACTCTTTCTGTTTCTTGATTCATTCTAGTGCTTCCTGTCTGGCTTCTTCTCATATCCTTTCTTCCTCGATGCGTCTATTTTTACCTGTTATCGATCGTGACATCATTTCTTCAGTCAATGGCTCTAAATATTTTTTTACTCGACATCCACTGATATAATTTGGCAATACTTCTCCATCTAGAGTTGCTAAGCTGATGGCTCCGCTGGTGGATATGCGATTGATGATTAATGGGCCATATCCTCTTTTTTGCAATTTCTTAGCGTGTTGTTTCAGGGTATATACCAAAACTAAATCTCCTTCCTTCAAATTTTTGTCTTTAACATGAGCATCAAAATAAGCCTTGTGTCCTCTTTTAGCAGCATAAATTCCTACTACTGCTTGTAACCTAGTTTCATGTAATTTCTCTATTTGATCCAATTGAGCTGAGAGTTCATGTCCTGTCCACTCATAAGTTGTTGCTACTCTGAGAGTGGGTATTAAGAAGTCAATTGGCAAAATGGCATTTTGTCCATACACTAAGTTAAAAGGAGTAGTTCCTATGGCGGTTTTGTAAGCTACTCTGAATGCCCATAAAGCATGATGTAATTGTTTATCCCAATCAGATCTACCATTGTTCAAAATTTTAGTGAGAACTGTGCACAAGGTTTTATTTGAACTTTCGGCTTGTCCATTGGCTTGTGGGTGATAAGGGGCTGATTTCTTATGAATTACCAAGAATTCATTCAGTAAGGCTTCTATCACTTCATTCACAAAATGCGTACCTCTATCACTCACAATTTCTATCCGTAGTCCAAATCTAGTGAAAACGTTCTCGAAGAGAAACTTGGCAGTAGTTCTTGCATCATTTTTCTTGGTTGCTTTGGCTTCAACCCATTTGGTCAGATAGTCTGTGGCTACAATTATATACTCGGCGTGGGATCCTTTAGCTGGGGGGCTAATAGGTCCTATGAAGTCTATTCCCCATTTAGTAAAAGCTCTGGCACTCATCATGGGTTTTAGTGGCATTTCATCTCTTCTAATTGGATATTTCGTTTGTTGACATGTATCACACCGTTGAACATATGTGGCTGCATTCTGATGTAGAGTTGGCCACCACATTCCAACAAAGAGAATCATTTTTGCTGTTTTCTCTGCAGAGAAGTGTCCTCCTGCAGCTCCTGTATGTGCCATTTCTAAAACAGCAAGATACTCGTCTTCATGAATGCACATTCGCAAATGATTATCTCTTCCTCGTTTAAAGAGTTGTTTCCAATAAGAGCATAGTTTTTGCTTTGTTCTACAAGTGCTCGTTTTCTTGCTAGAGTGGCTCCTTCTGGGTACTCTTGGGTCTTTAAGAACTTCACCAGAGGCATGCTCCATCTTGGTGCTATAGTTGAGTAGCATAGAGTGGAGTTCTCTTCTGGATTTCATTCTTGACAGGTTGGGCAGGCTGATACATAGTTATGCGCATCCCTCTGCATGGTTGGCCAATATATGCCCAATCTCCTTAGTGTTTGCCATGTTCCGTTTGCATTTAGATGAGTTTTCCATTGATTTATGTGTGCTTTCTGAAGCCACATTTCCTGTTCCTCTTCTTCTACACATCTCATGAGTAATCCGCTTGAGTCTTGGTGATACAAACTTCCAGCAATGATATGAAGGTTTTTAGCCTTCCATAGGTCTTGGGTTCGGTTTGGTGTGATCCCATCTTTAGGTCCATGAGTGAGTATAGGGGTCAACTTTTCTGCCCATTGGGGACATACTTCGAGGTTAAACAGGTACATGTCAGGCAGATCATCCGGTACTCCTATGGGTGGTTCTCCATGTGTCATTCTTGATAGGTGATCCGCTCTTATGTGGGTATTTCCTTTCTTGACTACTAATTCAAAATCAAATTCCATCAACAATAGAAACCATCGTACTAGTCGTCCTATATTACAAGGCTTATTGACTAAGTATAGTAGGGCTTGATGATCAATGAAGAATTTGAATTTGTTTGCCAATAAGTAGTGTCGAAACTTCTTTACTACATACACCATTCCTAGGCCTTCTCTTTCAGTCGTGGTATAATTGCGTTCTGCTTGATTCAATTGTCTACTGGCATAGGCTATAGGGTGATCTAACTTTCCTGCATCTGCGGGTTGAGCTAGGATGCAACCAATGGCAAACTTGGAAGCATCCACGTGAATGTGAAATGGCTTATTCCAATTGGGTACTCTAAGGATTGGTGTTGAACTCAATCGACTCTTTAATTCATTAAAGGCCTTTTCACATTCTTCAGTCCAATTAAATTGAGACAATAGTGCATAAATAGGTCTAGCAATTATGGCATACATGTGTATAAATCTTCGGTAATATCCACAATGTCCCATAAATGCTTGGACTTCCTTCGCAGTCTGGTCTTGGCAAATCCAAAATCACTTTGATTTTTTCTTCATCAGGTGAAACTCCGTTTTTAGAGCCAATATGTCCTAATATTTTTCCTTGTTGAACCATGAAAACACATTTTTCTAGGTTGAGGCATACTCTATATCGTCGACATTTGGCAAAGATCTTTCCTAGTTCAGGGATGTGCTCTGATCGTATAGTTGAATAGGTACATAGATCGTCCACGTATAACTCCATACTCTTTCTCAAGAACTCCTTGAATACATGACACATCAATCTTTGGAAAATGGCTGGGGCATTGGTTAGGCCGAAAGGCATAACCCTAAAGGCGTACACTCCCCATTCAGTTGCAAAAGCTGTTTTATGTTGGTCCTTTGGAGCAATGGCTACCTGATTATATCCTAAAAAACCATCCAAAAAACTGTAAACTTCCTTCCCTGCCACTCTTTCCAACAGATGATCCATGATGGGTAATGGGTAACTGTCCCTTATGGTAGCGGCATTTACTTTTTTCAGATTTATGCATACTCTTAACTTTTCATTCTTTTTCGGTACGACCACCAAAGGTGACACCCATTCCGTGTGTTCAATCTCATATATGAACCCAACTTCTAACAACTTATCTATCTCTTCCTTTATCTTTGCTGAGTAAACATCGTTATATGTGTATGGTCTTTGTTTGGAAGGTTTAGCTTCAGATGTCATAGGGATTCTATGTGCGCATATAGATGGATCTACTCCTTTCAAATCCTTATAGGTCCAGGAAAAGACATCCCTGTATTCCCTTATGAGTCGTATTAACTCTTGTTCTTCCTCCATTGAGACATCCTGTCCTATAAAAGTACATCGTTCTTCTCCTTCCTCTAACATTACTACTATCTTCTTGGTTTGCTCTTTGTTGTCATATGCTATTCCTGGCTGTGCTTCTCAATTGGGAATTGAATAGCAATTCTTCTCTCTTCTACTTCATATTTTTTGAAGTGAGTGGGCACTTCAAATTGGTCTCGAGGCTTGTTTTCTTCATCATTTTTTGCTTTTTCTAATTCAAGCTCCTCTTCCCGTGTTGGTTCTTGATTTATTTCATTAATTATGACACTTCTTGATTTCCACTTTCTATTTCCATTTGCTCTTGCTCCATTTCAATGCTCTCATAATCCTCTTTCCATTCTTTTTCTATCACTTCCCCTTCTTCAGCCTCTTGAAGAACTACCACCTATAGACTAACGTCATATCCTTCCTCGTCAATGCATTCATTCATGGTTATCACTTCTCGTTTACACACACATCGAGAGTGGCTAAAATCTCCATCCAACCATGAGGTTCGAATTCTTCATCTAGGAATATTTGAGGCATATAGGCTGGATCTTGTACTGATCTAGCAACTCCTTGCCTTTGCTGCCATCCTTTCCTCCTATCCTCTTCCTTTTTCGCGGTTTGACATATCCATAGATGAGTGTCTTCCTTCATCCACGATTGATCACTTGAACCTATACTATGAATCGACTGATTATCTTCCTCCTTGTGAATCTGATTCCATTGTAAGGGGGGAACATCTTGATATGTGTATGTGTGGAGATTTATTCTTGTGGTGGTTCCTTTGTGCTGTAGGTATACAACATCTTTTCCCCAATCTTGCACTACCTTTAGTTGTCTCATGAAAGGTCTTCCAAGTATCATTTCATAATTGCTAGGTCTTTCAAAATGACATATCGCTAAGGTGTGCTCGAACTCCACTCTGCAAGTGGTAAAAACTACCCGTTCCAATAATCCCGAGGGTCTTTCAGTGTGTCCGTCTGCCATTTGTATCTTCATGTGTGTTGGTCTTAGAGCTGGTTTTCCCCATTTCTCCCAGATTTCTTTAGTAGCAATTCCTACTCCAGCTCCAGAATCTAAGATGGCTTTAGTAGTGTAACCTCTATAGGTAATTGGAAGGCACGTGTTTCCTTCATCTCCCTCACTAAAATCTCCAACCTTATCGACTGGGATTTTTACTGTGTTCACTTCATCAGGCATCTCCTTCTCTTCCGTCTTGATCTCCAATTGACTGGTTAATTTCTCCTTCAAATGTGGTTTGACCTTTAACAGTTCTTCCAATGTTAGAGTGCAATGAATTTTTACCTTTCTAAGGTGTTGTATGATCTCCGATCTTTGGACTGATGGGTTCATATCTTTTTTTCTCATTGAGGGAATGCGGTATAATTTTGAATTATGTTCGTACTCTCCTGTGTAATTTGGCAAAACCTTTACACTATCATTTTCTTTGTTACTTGGATCAATTGGTATTATTTCTTCTGAATTCAGTTCAGGTATGGAGTCTTCAATTTCACCTTCTGCTTCTAGCTCCTCAAAGGGTGGGTCTTCCACTTTCTTCCACCGGTCTTCTTGGACTCTTGCCCACAAATCTTTAGGCCATTCCCCTTCTACTTCGGAAACAATGGATCCTTCCCTTTTATCCTCACAGTAATTTCCATTATGTGTCTTACCTGCTTCGGGTTTCTCGGGTTCCTTAGGGATGACACACTCTTGGAATTCTCTTTCGGGAATTCGTGAATTGGGTAATTGAAGAACATGTTTTTCTAAGGTCTGCTGAGCCACTTCAATTAATTTTTTGCATATCTCCAACCTTTCCTTCTCTAGGTCACCTCTAGGATATTCTCTTTCATGTTGTTCTATGGTAGGTCCTGCTCTTATTCGTGCCTTGTACGCCTGAATCCACATGGCTAATTCTTCAGGCGTGGGATCTGCTAAAACTGATCCTACCTCTTCTTTTTTTGACTTTCCTTTCCGATTTTCTTCTTCCTCTTCTTGTTTCTCTTTTAGATTTTGTTCGCTCTTCTCAATTTCCTTCTTTTGTAGCAATTTCTTTTCCTTTATCCTATCTCTACGGTTCTTCCATCTTTGTGTTCGTTTGCTTACACCACTTCTCTCAGGCTCTTCCGAGTCTTCAACTACTTGAGGTGTAGGTATGTTCATTTCTCTGTCACCTTGATCATTCTCCTCAGTTTTGTCTGGGGTTTCTCTCGCTTTGGCTCTAGTTATTGCTTTCAATGGTATAGTATACTCCTTATCACTTCCTGATGGTTCTATCACTTCTATCACGTTAATCTGCACGTTAGAGTTAACTTTGTTGGGGTTCTTGGGGCAATCTCTGAAAAGGTGTTCTTTACCACAATCACTACAGTATCCTTCCTAGACTCGCTGTGGTGGTGGTGGGTTTGGTAGTGTACATTCTCTGATATAATGGTCACCTCCGCATCTATAAGATGGTCCTCTAGGTACAGGCTGTCTGTTCATAGGTCGGGGGGTATGGATGCCCTAGGGGCTGTGTACATCAATGACACATAGTCCTGCTCATATCGGTAGGAACTATCTGGCACTTCCATGCCATATGCATATGGTTCATACATTTTTCCATATTCTATCATAGAGCTCTCATAACTGGGATAGTTGCCTTGACTATGGTCATAGGATGAATCATATGATTCATTACTAGTCAATGGTATGGCTGGAACTATTGCTCTCTCTAAGTTTTCCTCGGGTTGAGCTATTTTCACTGGACAACATTTTGAGGATGGGGTGGTTGTTGTCCTAACACTGGTTGTGGTTGATTGTACCCTTGATAAGCATAAGGTCGTGGTACAAGTGCCTGCTGCTGATATGTGGGATATCTAAAGGCTTCACCTCCTTGATCTCTCTGAGGGTATTTGTAAGGTCTCATGACAGGTTGTGCAGGTCTTGATTGCCTATTGTAAGGACAATTTTCTGCGCTGTGATTTGTGTATTTTTGTTCTATGCTGCAATATTGTAAAGGGCCTGGAACGGGTGGTCTATTGTAAGCATAGGCAGGTGGTGGGACTATTCCCCTAGTGCACAAATGAGAAGGATGATCTCCTCCACGATGCATACATCTTCTAAGCATGGGCACTCTCATTGGGTTGTTGGGGTAGTTCCTCTGTCCTTGAACGTTCAACTTCTTTGCTACTAAGTCAGCTATTTCCTCTACATTGTTCTTAGGGTTTGATGTGCTACTGGCTGAATCTTCACTTTTGATACTACCTTGAGGTATTTTTAGATCCTCTGCTAGATTGTCTTCTAAGTCAATACATTCTTGCAAAGTTTGAACTCTCTTCACGTACACCAGAGATCTTAATGATCCATTCAATAATCCTTCCAAAAATAATGACACCATTTTGTTTTGGGTGGGTCTCTCTTCCACTGGGCACCTATCCACATACTGCTTGAATCTTCTTGCTGCCAATCACACTGATTCCGTAGGGGCTTGCTTAAAGCTATGGATTAATGATGACTAGTTGTTTTTAATTCCAGACTTAGTGAATTCCTCAATCATTTCTTGATAGACTTGTTTCATATTTTGAAAATTGTTAGGATCTAATGGCTGGAACCAAGCTAAAGCTGTGTCTGTCAAAGTTAGACCAAAAGACTCATATTGGATAAAAAAATCTTCTACTTGTTCCGCTCTGATTACTTGCTTAAATTCAGCTATATGATTGTAAGGTTCACTAGAACCATCATAGTGATTTCTCATGCATTTGGCCATTTGAATTGGCCTTAATCTTCTTCCTCCTTCAGGTGGTCTAGGCTTCACAGGGAAAACTGGTCTTCCAATGGGTATACCAGGTCCTCTTGCTACAGGTGGTCTAACTGGGGTAGGAATTCCATTTCTTGGATCCACAGGTGGCTGAGGCGGATAATTAGGGTTATTTGCAGGCATAGCAAACTGCACATGTGGTCTAACCCGGATTTGAATTTGTTGTGTTTGTCCTGACTGTTGAAATGAATTATTCTGAGAGGTTCCATGTGGGTTTTGTGAAGTAGTGGCTTGATCCCTCGGGGGAAACACTGGAATGTTCTGATATTTCAACCCGGCTCTCTCTGAATCTGTTAGGGGCCAATACCTTCTCTGGTTTTTGTCCAAATACGTGATGATGGTGGGGAAGTCAGGATCTTGTAACTCATAAACAGTCACTGGGTTAGGGGCTGCTTCCCATAATGAAGAGTGGGCTCTAAGGAGATGCTCCATTCCATTAATCAAATACACATCCATTAAATTGGTGGTCACATATTCTAAAGATGTCTGATATTCTCCCTCAATAATTGACATCATGCCAATCATTGGTACAGTGTTTTGCATATCCTCGGAAGCCATAGGAATTTCTTCTTCTGACTCACTAGAGGTTTCAGAATAATGTGAACGGCAACTTGGCTCGGCTACACTTCCTATAGAAGAAACAGAATTCTAGAAAAGTTTGGCTCGGAAAGGAATGACTATGAAATCTAAAGTCACGATACTTGACCTCCAAAAAAGTTCACGATACTCGACCTTTGACTCAGACGATACACGATACTTCACGGGAGACGATACTTGATACTTGGATAAAGAAGATACTCGATACTCAGCAGACACGATACACGACACTTGAGTTCACACGATACACGATACACGATACATGAGGGATTCGATACTCGATACTCGATACTCGATACTTGGTAAGTATCACGATCGGGATCTCACGATACTCGATACTTGGTAAGTATCGCGATCAGGGATCTCACGATACTCGATACTTGGTAAGTATCGCGATCCGGGATCTCACGATACTCGATACTTGGTAAGTATCATGATCGGGGATCTCACGATACTTGATACTTGGTAAGTATCGCGATCACGGATCTCACGATACTCGATACTTGGTAAGTATGGCGATCGGGGATCTCACGATACTCGATACTTGGTAAGTATCACGATCAGGGATCTCACGATACTTGATACTTGGTAAGTATCGCGATCAGGGATCTCACGATACTCGATACTTGGTAAGTATCGCGATCGGGGATCTCACGATACTCGATACTTGGTAAGTATCACGATCAGGGGTCTCACGATACTCGATACTTGGTAAGTATCACGATCAGGGATCTCACGATACTCGATACTTGGTAAGTATCGCGATCGGGGATCTCACGATACTCGATACTTGGTAAGTATCACGATCAGGGATCTCACGATACTCGATACTTGGTAAGTATCGCGATCAGGGATGTCACGATACTCGATACTTGGTAAGTATCGTGATCAAGGATCTCACGATACTCGATACTTGGTAAGTATCACGATCGGGCAACCACGATACTGGATACTTGTGAAATATCGCGATACTCAACCACAGGAGATCACGATACTTGTCAGGTATCGCGATACTCGACCGTGGGAGAACACGATACTTGACACTTTTCAACTTTTTGCAAGTGTTTTTTTTGGATTTTAATTTCATACACATGTGCCTAGAGTGCATCTACCCTCCCCTTTTAGCCTGAATCAAAAAATTACTTCTTCTCTACCCCGGTATGTCCTTCACGATACTTCACGCAGATTGTTTTTTCGGAAATGCTTAATTTATGTGATAAGGATGAGAGAATGATATATGTGCTTACCTTAGGTACTCTCCCTCAACCCTTTAACCACCCTGACTTGCTCTGCGCAGCTCAAAAATCCTGGAATTTAGCTCACGATACTCGATAGTCGCCTCTCACGATACTTGTTCAAAAGACAAGTGACTTACAAAATGAAACTTTTGGCTTTTATACTTTTGAATTTTCCTACTCACTGAAAAAAAAAACAACAAGACAAAGACTGAAAGCTACTCTAATTACTTGACCTACTCCCTTACTCCTACTCTACTCACTCCACTCACTTCCCTAGACTAATAACTCACTACACACACTTCAAGAGTGAGAAGTAGTAAGTGCGAATGAAAGGGACTTACCAAAGAAGAGAAAATCACTACTCCTCTCACTTCAATGCAAAAAGGTACTTACCATCACACCAATGCCTCGGTTTGATTCAAAACTCCCCAGCAACGGCGCCAAAAAACCTGTGTACCTAAGAACCAACTTAGGGACTTGTGGAGAAAGAGACTATAACTCAATCCCCCTCAAGTGCATATAGTGGGGATTCACGCTTTAATTATCAATCCGATGAGTACTAAAACCTAGCTGAGTGTATGAAGACATGCATTCAAATGACGATCAATGCAAATGAGCTACTCAAAGAGTGCAAACAAGGCAAAGACTCATCCAAACAAGCTTCAACTGTCAGTCATGGTGTCACGATACCTGGTGCAGTAGCCAACAGTAAATTGAGCTTTTCTCTCAACTCCAAAATCCAAATATAGCAAATAGCATATGCGTTTCGAAAGTTCTCAAGAAGACGCATCCAATGGTGGTATTTTCACTCAATTTTGACACTTCTAATTCAAGTTATGAGCAAAATACGGAGTCATGGGAATGACCTTCCTACACTTCAGCACTTCCTACACTTCACACACACCTTAACCACAACAAACAAACACTTTCATGGATAGACAACACTTCTTAATACTCTTTTCAAGCAACACACATGCATACAAGCTCACAAAGAAGATGATACATAGAGGAGAAGACACAAATTCGAAATTATGTGCTCTTAATTCTCACAATGGCCAAAAGTCTTTACAAAGAGTCACAAATTGACTTATAAACTTGTGCCCTAAAAATGGTCCTTTCACACAAGAGACCGGCACTTTATTTACTAAAAGGCTAATTTCCTACTAATTTACATGGGTAAGCTACTAATCTTCAGTGGGGATGCATCTAGAGGACTCCTCTAGTGCCTTTACAACGGAAAATATATTACAAGAATTGTTATAATACAAAAATAAGGTGTCCAAATCGGAAAAATTTTGGGGCCCTTCTTTTTCTCTGCGTTGTACTCTCTTTGCTCTGCAACACTCCCCGTCAAGCTCAACACCGTGTCCTCTAATCCAAGCATCTTCAAAAACTTCTTCAGCTTCTCTGCTCCAAGTGCTTAATTTAGTGAAAATATCCGCGAGCTGCTCATCTGTTCTCACATAAACAAGATCAATATCACCTGCTAATACCTTCTCTTTGATGAAGTGATAATGTACCTCAATATGATTTGTTATAGCATGAATAATAGGTTTCTGTGCTAATTGTATATTGCTAAGATTATCACAATAGATGGTGATAGGCTTTTGCACTTCCACACCTATATATGCAAGTAGCAACTCTAGCCATGATGCCTCACATGCTGCCATTGCAACATCTCTATACTCAGCCTTTGTACTCGACAAAGCAACAATAGGTTGCTTCTTGGTGCTCCATGTAATAGCTACACCTCCAAGTGAGAATAGAAAGCCACTAGTAGATCTTCTATCTGGAGTACTACCAGCCCAATCTGCATCGGTGTATCCATGAACCTGCAAATCTACACCAGCTTCATAAAACAATGCATAATCCAAAGTAGCACTCACATAACATAGATTGCACCTTAGATCATCCAAATGTGGCTTCCTGGGAACCTGCATAAATTGACTTTCAAGTCCAACAGTGTAGCTTGGATGAGGCCTCGTAATTGTGAGATATATCAAACTTCCCACAATCTTCTTGTACATATTAGCATTTTTCGATGCTTCACTTGATGTAGTATCTAACTGAAAATTATGATCTAATGGCATAGAAATGGGCTTACAATCAGCCATACCATACTTTTGCAGCATATTCAAGGAAGATTGCCTTTGTGACATCCATATACCTATTTTTGTATGTATAAACTCAATTCCCAAGAAATAGCACAACACACCAAGATCTTTCATTTCAAATTCCTACATAAGAAGTTGCTTCACCTCTTTGATGCTTTCTTCATTATCACCACCTACAATCAAGTCATCAACATAGATAGCCACAATTGTGATGCCATCATCAACCTTCCTTGCATAAAGTGAATGATGTGCATCACACATAGAAAATCCAATGGTGGTCAAGTAATTAGCAATCCTTGCATGCCATGCATGAGGCACTTGCTTCATCCCATATAAAGCCTTTTGCAACCTGCAAACATATTCTGGGTGCTTTGAATCTTCATATCCTTGTGGCTAGTCCATGTATACTTCTTCCTATAACTCACCATGTAGAAAAGGATTCTTCACATCCATCTGATGCAATGTCTATCCTTTTGTTGTAGCTAATGCAACAAGTGTTCTGACAGTAGAAATTTTAGCTACAGGGCCGAATGTTTCCTCATAATCAATGCCATAAGTTTGTGCATATCCGTTAACTACCAAAGGTGCTTTATACCTGCTTATGCTACCATCAACATTGTGTTTTACCTTGTAAACCCACTTGCAGCCTCTGGGTTTCTTTCCTTATGTCAATGGAACAAGCTTCCATGTATCATTTCCATAAGATGCAGCCATCTCCTCATCCATAGCTTTTTTCCAATCTGCATTTCAAATTGCATCTTCAAAACAAGAAGTTTCAACATCTTGTATTACCTTTGTCATATAGGCACAATGACGAGCCATGTAACTATCATATGTCAATCATTGCATTGAATTCCTTATCCTCCTAGATCTTCTTGGTCCTGGGTCACTTCTCCTTGTATCATCTGCATGTGCCTTTCTTACTCATGGAGTCTTCACAGAGGCCAATCCAAGTTCCTCATCAAGACTCTTTTCTGAACCGCTTGAATCTCCATCAACATCTTCAAAACCTGCACATGTTTTATGACCAATATAAAGCTTTTCTTTACCTTTCTTGGATGTATTTGATGATTTTTTTGGATTCAAATTTTCACAAAATCTTCCACTCCATGGATTTGACTTGGAACTATTGCTTGGTGATGCATCCGGTCCACTCAAAGCTTGAGATTTTGCACTTGATTTTTTAGCATTTTTTAGTCATTTGGTTCAAGATGTAGTCCTTCTTTGGCATCTGCATAGAAGCTTGACATTTCATCAAATACCACATCTTTGCTCACCTTCACCTCTCGTATGAGTGGGTTATAACATTTATTTCCCTTTTGCTCAAGGGAATATCCAATGAAGACACACTTTTCTGCTTTTGGATCAAGCTTCATCCTCAATTCATCTCAAACATGTACATATGCAATACAACCAGAAACTTTCAGATGTGATAAGTTTGGCTTTTTATGTGTAAACTTCTCTTCAGGTGTAATTTGATGTATAACAGCAGTCAAATTTCTATTCATGATGTATACAATAGTATGAATTGCTTCTGCCCAATAACAATGAGGCATATTCTTCTCAGCCATCAAGGCTCTTGCTATTTCTGCAATATGTCTATTTTTGCATTTAGCAATGCCATTTTGTTGTGGTGTGTACCTGCATGAAAATTGACACCGAATTCCATGATTTTGTAGAAAATTGCTAAACTCATTTGACATGTATTGACCTCCTCCATCAGATCTTAATGTCTAAATATACTTCCCTATCTGCTTTTCCACCATAGCTTTAAAAATATGGAAGTGAGTAAACACCTCACTCTTCTCTTTCATGAAATATACCCACAGTTTTTGTGTATGGTCATCAATGAAAGTAACATAAAACCTACAATCACCCATAGATGTGGTCTTTGCAGGACCCCAAACATTTGTATGTACTATTTCTAGTATGTTCTCACTAACATGCTTTTCATGTGGAAATGATGCTCTTGACTGTTTTCCAAATTAACATGCTACACATACCTTTTGCATCTTTGCAACCTTGAAATTTGGTAGTCCATGGATAATCTCCTTTGAATGCATCAATTTGAGCCTTTGCAAGTTTGCATGTCCAATCTGTTTGTGCCAAATCTCTATATCAGCAATGATTCCTGCACCTTTTGCAAACATGGCTCCATTCATTTCAAGAATTTTCACATTTAAGGTGAACATCCTACCCACTTTGTTTCCTTTGGTAATCAATCTTCCATCCCGTTTGTATTCTTCTACATATAACCCATCAGCATTGTATCTGACTTGTAATCGTTGTTCAACCATTTGTCTTCCAAATATAACAAAGAATCTAGTTCCAAATATATAGAAGTTCCCTGGTCTATATAGAAGTTCTAAATTTCTTATGTTCCAAATCTTGTTATATTTTCCCTGGTCTATATAGAAGTTCTGAACTGCTTATATGCAGCTCCTAAACCACAAAGGCACACTTCCACCTTATCATCTGCATCTACATTCATGCTAATAGATGCAAGTGACTCACATTGGCCACCCATGTGTATGACCAAAGATCTCAAGTCTAGACTTACTAGAAGGTCATTCACTCTTGTGAAAAAGTGATCTCTATAGCATGTGGTGGTCGTAATCCTCGTTCTCTTGTATTGGTATTAGAAGAATGTAATAAAGTAAGTCTATGATCTAAGGGTCTGACCAGTTCAGACGGATCTGAAAACGAACACCGTTTGGTCACCTATGTGTATGACCAAAGATCTCGAGTCTAGACTTACTAGAAGGTCATTCATTCTTGTGAAGAAGTGATCTCTCTAGCATGTGGTGGTTGTAATCCTCTTTCTCTGGCATCCACCTACATCTAGCTATACTCTAGAGGTCAATAAACTTTAACATTGCATGCATCTTTTGAGATGTCAGATTTGAGGCATTTAAATCATGATTTGTGCATTCAATTTATGCCAGTTGATGGGGGATTATCTTTGTATCAAAAAAATATATTGACACATTGTTGCAGCATTTTGGCAAAGAGGAGAAAAGATGGGTAAATTGTTCACCTTTGAAGTCCAAGACACCAAGAGCACTGCATTGTTTATTTATGGAACCCAAACACTATCAGAGTTAGAGATTCGGCACAAGAGATTATCTCACATAGAAGAAAGAGCTCTCAAACAAATTAGTAGGGATCAGAGTGTATTTGGGTTTCCAAATATATCAAAACATCATATGATACATAAATGTAGTGCTTTTTGATTTGGTAATTCACATAGGGAACCCTTCACTAAGAAAGGCTACATACATGGAGACCTATTTGAGTGGGTCCAGATAGATGTTTGGGGACCAAGCAAGGAGCTTTCAATCTCTGGGTTAAGGTACTATGTGTCATTCATAGATGATTGTAGCAGATGGACTACCTTATATTTTATGAAGCATGAGGATGAAGCATTTTTCATGTTTCGAAAGGTATTTAGCTTTTTGGAGAATCAAACAAGTAAAAAACTAAAAAGAATGAGGTCAGATGGAGGGGGAGAATATTTCTCCCATGACTTTGATTCTTATCTCCAAGAGAGAGGGATCAAACTACAACCTTATCATTCCCCATTTTGAACTTTGATAGAATGTCCTTGATATGAATGGTATACATATCCTTCTCTTTCTATCTACATCAAAGACAACTGCTGATGGTAGTTCTTTTACATTGTCGGATGCTTTATTTGTGCTAGAGATTAAGAAGAATCTATTATCAGTTTCAGCTTTAGCCAAAATTGGCTTGGTTGTGAAATTTGTTGATGATAGATGTACAGTTCATGATTTGACAAACAACAACGTGATTATTGCTTCTAGCATTTTATGGCATGGGTTGTATAAGCTCATAGACTATGAAAAATATGTGAATGATTTGGCATGTGTAGTACATGATTCTCATGATATGTTAGATGCAAATATTAGGCATGCGCCCTTTGGTCATTTGATTTTTTCTAGTTTGCTACACCTCCAAACCTTAGCTGAAGTGGTGTCCTCTTTGCCCAAAATTGAGGCACCTAGTAAACATGTATGTAAAGGCTATATTTTGGGCAAAATGCAGCATTCCTCATTCCCAAAAGATGGTCAATTTCGAGCTACTTAGAAATCGCAGCTTGTTCATAGTGATGTGTATGGTCCTATGTAGACACCCTGTTTCGGCTCTTTACTTCATGAATTTCATCGATGATTTTTCCATGCATGCATTGGTATATCCATTGAAAGCAAAGTCTTGAAACATTTATGTGCTTCAAACACTTTTTGGTTTTGGCTGAAAATCTATTAGCATGTAAAATGGGCACCCTCCATTCTGATCGAGGGGGTGAATATATGTCTTTGGACTTTAATGCATTGTTGGTTGAACGTGGGATAAAATATCTGTGTACAGTGTCATATACACCTCAATAGAGTGCAGTTGCTAAATGAAAGAATAGGTCACTCATGGAGATGGCAAGGTGTATGGTCAAGAGTCAGGCTTTACCACATAGTGTCTGGGTTGAGGCTGTCATGTGTGCAACATATGTACTTAACAGGTGTCCCACTAAAGCACTGCAATCTATCACTCCATATAAGGCTTGGCATGGTTGCAAGCCATCTCTTGCTCACCTGTGTGTTTTTGGTTGTTTGGCATATGCATTAGTGCCTGAACAACAACATAGGAAATCAGATGATAAAGTAGTGAAATGTATTTCTCTCGTCGGTACAGTTCTGAAAGCAAAGGCTGTAGTGTGTATCATCCATAGACTAAACACATTTTGGTTAGCCATGATGTTGTTTTTGTGTAAGATGCTATTCAGCCACTACTTTCATGTACTAAGGAGACATCTGTTAGCTCCAAAGACATGATACTTTGCTACCTCTTTTTACAAGTGGACAATCTAGTGCTAGGTCTAATGAGGCAACTTCTCAGCCACTGCAGGTTTTATGTGAGGATGTAGATTATTCCATTTCTCATGTAGATTTACATGATGCACTTGTTGATGAAAGAGCTGATATTGAGGAGGCAAAAACTATGCCAAAATGGCTGGTGCACACTTTGTGTGATAGCAAATTAGATGCACCTCTGTCATATCGTACTTGTTTAGGCTCTCAAGATGCCTCTTTTGCATCAGATTGCTATGCTATGGCTACCTCTAGTCTCTGCGATGAGAATGAGCTTGTTTTGTTTGATGAAGCCCAAAGTTAAAAAAATTGGATGGCTGCTATCCAATCTGAATGTGATGCTATAATGAGAAATGGTACCTGGTCTTTATGTGACTTGACTCCCGACAAGAAAGCCATTGGCACTAAGTGGGTATACAAGCTTAAGCGTAAGCCCGATGGAATAGTTGATAGCTACAAGGTTAGGCTTGTTGCAAAGGGTTATGCTCAGGAAAGAGACATTGATTTTGATGAGACCTTTGCTCCTACTTGTCGAATGACTACTATTCATAGCATCTATGCAGTTGCCACTCACCATGGTTGGAATGTACATAACTTGGACATTAAAAATGCATTTCTGAATGATGATTTGCATGAAGAAGTTTATGTTTTTCAGCCCTCTTGCTTTGTGTAGAAAGGGAATGAAAACTAGGTGTGCAAGTTAAAGAATGCATTATATGGTTTAAAGCAAGCACCACGTGCTTGGTATGAAAAGATACATGCCTATCTGATTGCACATGGTGTTAAGAACAGTCCAATTGAGAGCACCTTATATGTTAAGCATGCTAATGATGTGCTTTTGATCATTGTTGTGTATGTTGATGACATGCTATTCACTAGTCCTCATGAGAAGCATATTTCTTATATTAAGGCTGATCTGCATGCCTCATTTGAGATGTATGATTTGGGCCATTTGTATCATTATTTGGGCATTCAATTTATGCAAGTTGATGGAGAATAACTTTGTGTCAAATGAGATATATTGACACATTATTGTATCATTTTGGCCTTGAAGACTGTAAACCTATTTCCACTCCTATGAAACATGTTTAGGATTGAGTCTTCATGATGCTGGAGATGCATTTGATATTGTTCTCTATTAGGAGGTTGTTGGATGCTTAATTTACTTCTGCATTACTCGGCCAGATATTAAATTTGGTATCTCACAGATGAGCAAGGTTATGCATTGCCTAGGTGTCAAACATTGGTAGGCGATTAAGCACATCTTTTGCTACTTGAGTGGTACCCGGCTACTTGTATTATTTTATCCCAAGGGGGGATCCCTACCGCGAGATTCGCATGCTTTTTCTAACTGGGCTAGTTGCTATGACACTCATGTATCCACTAGTGGTTTTTGCTTCATGCTTGGTAGCTCATGCATATCTTGGTTGAGTAAGAAGCAGCCTATTGTGGCCACTTCTAGTTGTGAGGTTGCGTATAAGGCATCTTTCACATCGACTGTTGAGTGTGTGTGGCTCAGACACCTTATGACTGATTTGGGTGTTGGTCAATGTTCTGCCATCACCATGTTCAATGACAGTCAGAGTGCATTGGAAGTTGTGAAGAACCTTGTGTTTCATGCTCCCACTAAGCACATTGAGGTGCATTATCATTATGTCAGTGAGAGGTTCTCTGTTGGAGAGATTGGCTTGGCATATGCATGCATGAGAACATTGCAGACCTTTTCATGAAGGCTCTACCTAGGGAGAAGTTTGAAACTTTTTGCAAAGCTTTGGGGTTACTTCATTTTGTGGATTGATTTCACATAGCTTGGCACTTCCTTATACATGAGTTCTAGCTCCTTGTTCACCACATCACTCCCAAGGGGATTTGTTGATATATTTAGGTAGTGATGTGTGTGAAGACACTATGACCACCAGGGCACTTTTTTTCCTCTTTAGGAGGTTTTTTCCCCCGGCTTGTATATATGCCTATTGCCCTAACAAGTTACTTATCTTTGTATATTCTAGTGGTAATACATTCAGTATTGTGTGTTGTGTGCCAAGCTTCTTCTTCTTCCTTGTGTTGTTTGCATGCTTCCCTAGACCTCGAAATCCAACAAAAGTGACTCTACCTTTTATCGATGACACTCTGATAAAAGGATGTGTGGAAAAGGAAAAGGATGTGACTTTAGATTCATCTGGATGTAGAAAGTTTGTCTCCGACCACATTTATGACTATGAAAGAATCTTTTAGAGATTTGAGGAGGTTGTACTGACTTTCTCTTTAGAGAAATCCACTTTTGGTGTCAAAGAAGTCTTGATTTTTGGACATCTATGTGGACATTATGGTTGTCAGCCATATCCACAAAAAGTTGATGCCATTCATAGGATTTCAAAGGTGTGTCACAATGTTAGTGAAGTGAGAAGATTCTTAGGAGCGTGTGTCTTATATGTAATTTGGATCCCTCACTTTGCCCAAGTTGTGAATCCATTATATTATCTATTAGAAAAGAAAAGTAAATTCTTATGGAGAGAGGAACATAGGAAAACTATGAGAAAACTAAAGCAATTGCTTATAAATGCTCCAATCTTGAAAAGGATTGATTATTCAAAGAATAGACGTGTAATCCTAACCATTGATACTAGTCCTATCGATATAGGCCGAGTCATTGGTTAGGATGATGAGAAGGGGTTAGAGATATGCAGTTCACTTTGGTGCAAAAATTTTGCATGATACACAGAGAAATAATCCTTAGATGAAAAGAGAGTTATGGGGATTAGTCATAGCCTTGAAAATAGATAAAGAATATTTTATTGGAGCTAATGTGATTCTTGAAACTTATTTTCTTCCATTAATAGGAATGATTGCTAACTATTCATCTCCTGACATTGCGATGTTAAGGTGGATTGCATTTTTTGAATTTATTAATCCAACCTTTGTTCATATTGCTAGAAAACATAATACTATTGCTGATATGCACTCATGAGTAAAGTTTGATGATGATTAAGAAGCGACGGATCAAGGAATAAAATTGATTAGTTATGTACCTTTACATTTGAGCAATTTAGAGATGAAGAATATGAGAGAGAATGGAAAGATATAGGCTATTATCTGAGTACCTTACAACCTATCCCAAGCTGGTCGGCAAATCAATTCCAGACTATCAGAAAGAAGTCTTTTGACTTCTTTCTGAAAGATGGATATCTTTGGCAACATGGGAAGGTGAAAAACCCACAAAGAGTATTAGGATTAAGAAGTTTGAAAGTGCAAGTTATGAGAGAAATGCATGAAAGCCTATGGGCTAGTCATAAGGGTTTTATAGCAAAATATGAAAAGTTTTGGGAAAGTTATTGGTGGCCAAGGATGTATGTAACTGTGAAAGATTGTATGAGCACATGTGCCACATGTCAATTACATTCCTCGGTCAAACACAAAGATTCCTCACATACAACTTACCCACCTTGTATTCATTACAAGTGAGTTGTGGATCTTGTGACTATGCCTAAGAGCAGTAATGGCATGAGATATATAGTGCTTGCATGTGAAGACTTGACAAATCATGTAGAAGGTTGTGTGCTTTGGTCTAACACTACTTATAATGTATGCCTATTTCTTTTAGAAGAAATGATATCCAAATTTGGATATGGTGAGAAAGTAGTAGCAGATTGAGGTGAACTAGATGCTAGAGAGGCAAGAGAATGTTTTGATTGCCATGGGATTCGCTTGTCTCTCACAACGGCCTATAACCCAGAAGCAAATGGGAAGATTGTGCAAGATCATCCTTCCATAGTGAAGGCAATCTCGAAAGCATGCTATGGAGATATCGACAAATGGCCAAGATATCTATTATGAACCAATTGAATGACATATATGAGATCAATTGGATTTATGCCAAACAAACTCATGTACTGTCAAAACCAATTTCTCCTATTCACACTCAGATAATGAATTGGATGAGCTTAGATTGGGAAGACAATTTGTCACAAGAAGATTTATTCACTTTAAGAATTAAACAATAAGAACAAGCGAATGATAATATAAAAAAAACCATTGGAAAATCAAAAGAATCATGTTTGAAAAATGAGATTTATTTTGATAATAGACATCGACTTAGCCACGATCAATAGAGTCTAGGGATTGGGTACTCGTTTATGAAAGTACCTTTGAAATCCAATAGGATGCACGATGAAAATTAACTAAATGATGGTTTGGTCCTTACGTTATTGTTTCTCTTTTTTCTACAGGTACTTATACTTTGCGAGAGTTATATGGCACTCCCTTGAGAAATAGGATTGTAGGAAAAAAACTTAAGCTATTCAAACAAAGGACAAGTAGTGACTACGAGATAGACGAAGAATTTTTTAATGAGGACAATGCAGATGAAGAATGATGAAAAGAATAATCAGGTGAAACATTTCCAAAAATTCATTTTGTTTTGTGAATATATTCATTGCATTTTTTGCTTGTAAATAAATATATTAGGATTTGTACAAATTTAAGAAAAATGAGTAGGATCAATATAGAAAACATCTATTATGGTTTTGTGTGAAACATAAAAGACTAGAAATGATATGAATAGATTCGATTAGTAGACTAGAAACTTTCAAGAATGAAAATTTGAGATGTGATAGTATGCTTAAAATAAGAACATGTATATGTTATTAGTTTCAACACTTAGTGTGTGGGATTCTTTGAATCCTACTATTTATTTCCTATGTGATCCTACCTCCAGATATATTATGATTTAAGAAAACCTTCATCCTCAAGCCAACAATATATGTATGTGCATGTGTTAGTGCGCTACGATGGGCTGGTAGGTGGGTGGAACAACCTTGATTGGGTGATCAAGGCCACAAGCTAAGGCTAGTTTTATTATAGGCCTGACCTATATGTTGTCATGTGCCTATATGGCTCGGTAGGCAGGTGGAGTTACTCTGGTTGAGAGGTCAGAGCCATGAGCTAACATTGACTTCATATAGGGCTAACATTGTGTGTCATGCGTTATGTCAGGTCGATAGACAGGTGGAATAAACTTCATCGGGTGGACAAGTCCATGAGTCCCATCCGATTTTGGCACAAGCTGAATTGTGAAAATTAAGATAAAAAGAAAAAGAGCTCAGTAGAGATGGTGTTAAAGAGATATAAAATAAAATAAAAAGTAAAGATATGATTCATGAATAAGATCTGATGGAGAGTTGGACAGAATGAAAGAAATGGAGGAAACAAATTACAATTCTATAAACTGAGTTAGTAGAGTTTAGTATATGCTAGTGCTTAGGATAAGTTGTTGGAACTGAACAGGGTAAAGGAACAAAAGATCTATGAAGCAAAAAATTTATTCATATGATCGCTTATCTAATTGTAGAAATGGGACCATATTAAGATGTATGTGAGGCTTGCATCTACTTATTTCTCTAAATTTGTACTAATTTTCATAAATTTGCATGAAATACACATATGTATATATTTCTAAATTTTGTAAATTAATCCATGACTATTTGATACTTGCATATGTTTCTTGACTTGATGTGTAGGTTGTCCCATTGAGAGGATGTGTAGGTTTAGTGGGGGTGGATGCCGCAAATGATCTCATCACCCTGACTGGCATTTAGAAAAATTAAAAATTTTCTTCCAAAGTGGTCATCTCTAAACTCTTAAAAATCTTTTGAATATGAATTGTTGAATTAACTGAAACTCTCTCTTTGAGTGCTTGCAGGTTGAAGAAGTAAAAACATGTGCTTTGATCAGAACAGGAGAACATCATTAAACCTTCATTGGAACCCTCCACGTTATCTTTATTTTCTCTCTATACAATACCTTTTATATATATATAAATGAGAAAACCCTAAATGTGTACTTTAGCTTTAGGTAAATGCATTTCTTTCTATGTGTCCTTGTGAATCCCAAAGATGGGAAACCCTACATATGAATTACCTGTGCATATGTGAGCAATTAAGTTGATGTGAATGAATTTTTATCCATGCATATTTGCATGGATAATCATTGACCATTTTATGTGCTCTATAAGTGTGAATATCTATATATGCCTATGTGAGTGTCTAGAAGCTTAGGTATTCTAGGGGGTACATATGTGCATATGGATATGAGCCTAAGAATATGTCATCATACCCTAGGTACGTGAGTGATGTGTGTAGGGTACCCCATGATTTGGTGAATTATTATCCTATGTGAAAGAGCATTAAACCATGAACATATGTGCTTATGTATGTGTGACACTGGTATAATTAAGTAGGTTCCCATGAATATGCATATGCATTGATGTTGCATGCATAGCACTTTCTTATGGAACCTTAGAAAGAAATCTTGGACTATCACCCGATTCTTCTTTATTTTCACTTTGATACTGATAGTTATGACTTTATCACTTGTCAGTTGTTTTGGGTTAATGGCTTACATGTGTGAGCTTATGTGCATCTGAATGTGTATACAAATATATGTGTGAATACATAACTATGTATATGCCTATATGATGTGTTGTGAATATGATATGTGAATGATTGTTTATAGGTATATGTTTATGGGGTGTTAACTATGATTGTGAATAAGCAGAAACCTTAAATATTCATGTGAGGTAATTAAGTTTATGTGATATGCTTACCCATATGTGTTTGTGACTAGTGTATGTTATCCTAAAATCTAATGTACATGTTTGTTAATAATAAAGCATTTATTAAAATTAAAACCTTAATCTAAATATAAATTGGAAGTATTAAAAAGCATTTAAATAAAAAACAAAAAGTGAATGGCCGTGTGCATATGAATTTAGTATGTTAACATGAACTAGAGTATTTTAGTAAGTATGTACTAAAATAAGAGTATGTTTACTAGATTAAGAGTATGTGCGCAACTAGCTATATATATAGATATCTTCTACATGCTTTCTTTTCTAATGTTTGTTTCTAGGTAGGTCGCATGGAGAGAGAGAGAGAGAGATAGAGAGAGAGAGAGAGAAAGTGAGAGAGAGAGAAAGAAGAGAGAAAGGGAGAGGGTGAGAGAGAGATGAACATATCTCTTCTCTCTACTCCCTCTCTCTTCGACAGAGCTTTACCCTCCTCCCCCTTTTTTTCTTTCTTCCTCCGTTTGCTACATTTTTTATTAAACTATACATAGAGCTCTTGCTACAAAGAATGATTATTAGAGAGAGAGAGAGAGGCTGTGAGAGAGATCTGCAATTGAGTGCTATAGCCAGTCCAAACCCTACTGTTGGGGGGGTTGACATCCCGAACTACTGGTAACCCTACTGTCGAGCAAGTGTAGTCATATGCAGATACACAATGAGAGAGAGAGAAAGGGTGAAACACAGATTTTAGCATTGTTCAGTTGACTGTGGTAGAGAGATATTCGAGAGTGAGGGATGGATTATAGTGAGAGAGAGAGAGAGAAAGAGTTGGAAGGTTTGACTACAGTGCTTTGTATCACCTCTGTACACCCATCCCCTGATTACACTGCCATGACAGGTCTCTTGCTTGCGCTTGCCTCCTCTATCTCTTTGCAATCTCATGTGCTTGCTTACCTAGGTTGGTCGTGAACTTCAACTGCCCTCACTTCTCCTCAATCCACATGCAAACATAGTCCCTACCAAGAAGGTCAAATGGTTGGATCCTTCCTTTGACGCTTACATGGACAAAGTGGAAAACATTTTTTCTCGTGAATCGCAGGACATGAAATGCATTGGCATGCAGTTCTTGAAAGCCCTTCGTGTGCTCAAGAATTTTGCTTTTCAACCTCTCCAAACTCTTCACATGACTTTTGTCCCAGATGAAGAGATTGTCAGACATGCGACATGCATGCATACATGATATATGAAATGAATGTGCAAAAGCATTACGAGGCACTCATCAAGAGGCCACACACTGGGATTTTGAGGAATACACGACAACAAGAGAGAGAGAGAGAGAGAGAGAGAGAGAGAGAGAGAGAGGTCTTCCCCTCGGTTGTTGCTGGTTGTGCACAATAGAGAAGAAGATGTGGAGAGAGAGAGAGAGAGGAGAGAGAGAGAGTATTGCCTTCAGTAGTTGTACTCTTGTTTTCAGGTCATTCTTGTACATTCCTTTTTATTAATAGAAGAAGAAGAAGAAGAAGAAGAAGAAGAAGATCATTCTTCCTTACCTCAATCTGAGTGTGTGCTTCTCTTTCATTGTGAGAGTGTGTGAGTGTGATCTCTCTTACTTATCTCCTTCCTCATGACACATCTATCATCAACAAATCTCACAACAAAACTGATCTTGGCTAATGCTGAAACTAATAACAAATTTTTCTTGATCCTGGCACAAATAAAGCATCCAACAATGTAAAAGAACTAACATCAATAGTAGTGACAATGATCTTACCAAATCCCATGATAGGATAAGAGGAGTTTTTGGCGCATGTGATAGTATTCCCTATAGGGGCATGCTCAAGTGAAGCGAAGAAACTGCAGTGTGAGGTTATATGTTTGGTTGCCCCACTGTCAAAGTATCAAACATTTGAATCTACTACAGACATACATAAATCATGAGAAGATGGGTCATAACTGCAAACAATACTAAACACCCATTCTTCATTCTGCAAAATATTTGAAGACTCTAATTTGAGTGTAGAGGCTTCTACAACAACCATTCCGCCCTCTTTTTTCTTTGCCTCTTTTGTAGCCACTTTGGACAACTCTTTATGACATGATCATTTCCTTTACACTATTTGCAAAACAATTTCTGCTTTTCTGTTTTCGTCTCCTCTCTATCATCCTTCTTTGATTGTGCAGAACTAGTAAATTTTTTCTTACTAGTAGATGAGCTCCATTTACCTTTGCCCTTTTGACTAGCCAGGGAAGCTTGATGTACACCATGCATAATGGACCTATTCTGCCTAGACTGATCTTCATGCAATAGAATAGAGACTAACTCCTCAAATGTTAAGGGATTTGGATTTCCTTTCATCATCAATCAAAGAGTAGAAGCAAAACTCTGATATGAATCTAGAAGACCATTCAATAGTCTACACAAGTGAACCGTCAGACAAAAATTCATCAATAGAAATCAACTCCTCCTTCAAATGTTCGATCTTTGTCAAAAAACTATACATGGAATCTCCTTCATTCATGTGCTCACTATCCAATTGTTTTCAGAGGTAAGCAACACGAGCCTCATTCCTTGCCTAGTATAAAGTGATAAGTGTATCCCAAGCATCCTTTGCTATTCTATAGGAGAGAATGTGAGGAATAATGGCACATTTGACAGACAAGGCTATCAATGCATGTGCCTGAGCATCTTTGCCATCCCAACAAAGTTGCTTTGCAATAGGTGCAATAGGAACCATGACACAAATATGAACTTGAACAATATCACCATCTTTAATTCCATCTCCATCACCTTTAGTAACTGTATTTGGAATGACTAAAATACCCTGATGCAAAAAAAATGATTGTATCTAAAAACATTGAACAGGACTACCGTGTTGACTTCTGCTAAACTTGTATCACACTTTGAGATGCTTGTATTGGTGAAACAAAACCTATATATATCTTTGGCACAAAAAGATGAAATTACCTACACAAATGCTGTAATAGTGCATTTGAAGGCCAAAATGAGCTTAGATCATGATTTCAACACCACACAAGAAAGCTATTTTGAACTCCTAATCTGCTTGAGTATGCTCACCAAATTTTGTGTGATTTGTGATTCCAAGACTATGAACCGAGGGGTGTCGACAACACCGTAGATGAAGCAGTGACCTAGTCTTATACCAATTGTTGGAGTTTGAGGTCTATGGAAGCACGTGAACATCACAAGGAAGAGGAGAAAGCTTGGAGCACAACACACAATATTAAATGTATTACCAAGAGAATTTACAAAGATATGTGGCTCATTAGGGTTATAGGCATATACACAAGTGGGGGGGAAACCTTTGAAATAGGGAAAAAGTGCCCCTCCAATCCTAGTGTGTGAACACATATCACTACCTAAATATGTCAACAAGAACTAGTTGACCTACTCACAAACCTATGCACAAAAAACCAATCATACTTGCATAGCTTACTGCTCTCTTCCCACTTATAATTTGTTACTATTTTACACACATATAAAATCTTTTCAATGGATAAATACAAAAGTACATATGACCTCTATAAATTTGGAGGTTTAATGGCAACTTGAACAGAGATGAACTTGAGAACATGCACTATTTGTAAAGACCATTGCTCTCAGCTCCCAACTCTAATGAATATGAAAATTTATACGATAAAAGTGGATAGTAAGAGATTTCAAATGAATCGTTAGATATGTGATTTGAATATAAAATTATGGATATATTAGCTTTTCAATCACTATCTACAAAACTACAACATAGAGATAGACATATGAATCTCTTGGACTTCAAAGATAAATGCATACATATACACACATGTCATCTACATGTTTTACATAAAAGTGAAGGATCATCATGACTCACGGTGTATCCTTGGAGCATAAGATACTTTAACAACCTTTCATTCCATGCCCTTGGTTCTTGTTTAAGACCATACAATAGCTTCTTCAACCTACATACATGATTGGGAAATTTTCCATCCACAGAACCATCTAGTTGTGACATATAGACTTCTTCACTTAACTCACCATTAAGAAAGGCATTGTTTATGTCTAATTGATATATATTCCACCTTTTAATTATAACTAAAGCCAACAAAGGTCTCATTTGGGCCATGTTTGCTACTTGATTAAATGTTTCTTCATAGTCAAATCCTTGAGTTTGAACATATCCTTTTGCAACAAGTCTAGCCTTATATCTTGATACACTACCACCACTATTTCTTTTAATCTGAAAAACCCACTTTCAGCCAATCACCTTTTGTTTTGGTGTCTATAGAACTAAGATCCATTTCTTGTTATCTTGTAGTGCATTTATTTTTTCTTTCATTGCTTGCTCCCATTTTTTATCTCATTTTGCCTCGTCATAACTTCATTTCATGCTCAATCCTAAAGCATAGGAGTATTCATAAAAGATTCTCAAGTATACCTTTGAGGTTGTTTGCTCACGTTTGAAGTTCTTCTTACCTCCGATGTAGGTGCTTTTAATTTTTATTAGGAACCTTTGATGAATCCCCATACTCATACATACTACCAACTTCTTCTCTTTCATCGTTAACTTCCACAAGTTTGAGTTTACTTTACTATTTTTGACCTATAGCAATTAACTTGCTTTTCTTTGGATCCTCAATGAAGGAACATACATGATTCAATTCTTAGTGACCAATTTGCATCAAGTTCTTAGTGATGGTTGGCACATAAAGTACATCCTTCAAGCAATTCTTCTTGCACTTATCCTACATGACAACATATCCAACCTACATAATCTTATGTGTTGTATCATCTCCTATTTCAACATGACCTTTACATGAAGATTATGCATATTTGAAAAACATAAATCATCATCAGACATATGGTTAGAGTAGCCACTATCTACATACCATAAATCACTATTGCAATTCATGTTAATTTCTACATTCATCATAAGAAGAGAATCATAATCATCACTTTTACCTTCAAATGCATCATTTCCTTGTTGCTTACCTCTTCTTGAGTAGTCTCCTCTTTGATTACCACCTTGGTTATTCTCATTTTTTATAGCAATGTTTGGCATAGTGTCCATACCTTCCACATATGTAGCAATTGTTGTTATCTTCACTCCTTTGTATTTGATTGTAGTTGTAGTAGCCTTGCATACCTCTAGCGCTTGACCTTCCTCTTCCTCTTTTGCTGAAGGAGCCACTTGAAGTCCCCTCATCATCATTTGATGTATTCCTTCTTCCTCAAACTCTATTCAAACCTCTTGTATCTCTGATTCCTCCTCTTGATGATCCTGCATAGAGAGCTTGTCCTTGAGATTCTTTTTGAACTAAAGTAGATCCATTTAGATTCATCTCCTCTGTAACCATGAGGGAAAAAAATTGATCCAAATCTCATGACTCTCCTCTAAAATAAACAGAAGTAGTGAATGGTTTCCATCTCTCATCATCCATTGAGAGTATGTGGAACTAAGTCAATGTCCTCCACATGAGCTTGAATTGATCCTATCTTACCTGCAATCTCTTTAGCCTTCAATAATTAATCATTGATGATGTCCTTGTATCTTTTTTCATGCCATTCAACTCATGTTTTAAAGAACTTGGAGAAGCTTGTAGGAGGTAGAAAAGTGAGTTGCGAAGCGGTGAAGTTTGGTTTAGCCAGCCTGGACAAGACCAGCCCTTGAGCTTACAGAGACTCAAATAGACCTTATAGGCATGTAATAAGTACAATAAAATGCACTATGTTCTTTGGAGCATCAAGGAGAAAGATTCCATACAAAACAGATAGGTTTGTGCATTGCCTAGCTAAAAAAAAACTTACTATCTATGGATGAGACAATGAGCTTCAAATGCTCATAGCGACCATGGTGATTACAATTAGAAAAAAAACCTTTTATAGGAGTGATACATATAGAGTTGAGTGTATATAATGCACAAGAGTACAAGAAATAAGAAAAATATGCTTTTGGAATGAGCCAGACACTCAGCAATGTTACCTCCTATTTTTCAAGAATATGCAGAGATTGACCCCGAGGCACAAAAACTATGATTTCTCCCAATCTACGAAACTAAATGCTATGAAATGCTACATGCATAAACTAGACACTAATACTTTTGCAATCAACCATGTTTCATCCAATTTTGAGCTCTGTAGAGAGAGAGTAGCAACCTTTGTGAGATTACTATTGGCAAAGAAGATGATGCAAAGAAATGGAGCAAGACAATGATGGTCACAAGTGTATGTATATTGCTTCCATGTATTGTATAAGTGATTTGAAGTGTTTAAAAAAACTCTAGAAGTGCTCCATGAGCTCTACAAGTGGATTTTGAATTCAAATGAAGGTGGGAAAGTTTGTTGGAGGGAATCAATTCACTTTCCTATAATCTAGGAAAAGTAAAGATGTAGTTTGATCTACTTTTACATGATTGAGTGCTTGATTGATTGCAACTCAACTACCAAAAATTCCTGGAATTTGGGCTCTCTCTTTCTACTTTTACATGTGTAAAGCTCTAGGATTTTACAATGGTAAAAGATCCATGAAACATCTTTTTGAAAAATTCAATAAATGAGCATAAGTAAAAGAACTCTCCAACAGATATTCTTTTGAGGTAATCCAAGCAATAACTTCTTGATGTAGATCAAATCCACCTCAAAAATAGTGTAAGCTTGATGTTCCAACAACTCCCTCAAGCTAAAGTATGCTTGAGTCTTTATTCTCTAATAGGTTGAATACCTACCATAGCTTTGAAGCTACAAAGCATTATATCCATCAAGTGCCTTTGTCATCATATCTGCTACTTGCTTTTCAGTTGGAACAAAAGAAATGTCAATCTACTTTGCCATGAGCTTCTCCCTAATGAAGTGGTAATGAACTTCTATGTGTTTGGTTCTGGTATGGAAAATAGGGTTGCTGCTAGATGCACAGAACCATATTGCCTCTTGAGTTGCTATGGTCAAACCTCTGTACTCTGCTTCAGTTGAGGACAAAGCAATTGTAGGTTACTTCTAGGAATTGCATGACACTAGCTTCGAACTTGCATGTGCTAAGTAACCAAAGCACTTCTTCTATCATCCTTAGCTCCTGGCCAATCTGCATCTGAATTGATTTTGATATCCAAATCTAAAGAGTAAGGATAGAATATACCTTCATTGATTGTACCTTTGAGGTACTTAAGTACTCTCCTAGCTGAATCCATGTGTGGTCTTCTTGGTAAGTGCATGAATTGACTAAGCACTCCCACACTATATAAGATGTCTACCCTTGTATGAGTAGCATATATCAAGCTACCTACCAAGCTTTGATACTCTTTAATGTCTTCAATTTTCTCACCTTCATAAACAATAAGTTTACGATTCATCTCCAAAGGTGTATTTGCAGGTTTAGTGTTCTCCATTTTGAACTTAAGAAGTAGATCCTGAATGTATCTTGACTGAGTCAAATACATTCCTTCATCTGTGTATATCACTTGGATACCCAAGAAATATATGAGCTCACCTAAGTCACTGATTTTGAACTCCTCTTGCATGTGTCTAATGGTGCTTTGAATGCCATTTAGATCATCACCTATCACATAATATGATCTACATATACACATAGATAGATAACCTCATTGTGATCCCTTTTGATGAATAGAGAAGGATCTGAGTTTCTAGGTTTGAACCCTTGATCTTGAAGGTATGTAACCAACCTGTAATTCCAAGCTCTAGGAGCTTCTTTCAATCCATAGAATGCTTTATTTAGTGTGCAAACATAAGATGCATTATTAGGGTCTTCAAAACCTAGAGGTTATGACATGTATACCTCTTCAATTATCCAACCATTTAAGAATGCATTTTTCACATCAAGTTGGAGGAGTCTCCAATTGCTTGTAGTAGCTACACTTATCAATGTTCTGATTGTAGTCATCTTTGCAACTGGTAAGAATGATTCCTCATAGCCTATAACATGAGTTTGTGAGCATCCTTTGGCAACTAATCTTGCCTTGTACCTGCAAATTGGTCCATCTAAATTTCTTTTAAGTTTACATACTCATTTGCAACCAATTACCTTTTGATCTGGTGTTCATTGGAACCAAATCCCAAGTGTCTGTAACATAATCCTGGTAGGAGATGGTTGAACCACACCCTAAGAGAGAGGATTAGGAAGTAATCCTCAACCATGGCTTTTGGGGCAAGTGGTTAGCCCATCACATTCCAGGATTATGTTACAGTGTCCATCTCCTTCAATGCATCTACTTCGTCTTTCATGGTCTTTTCCCAATTAGGGTTTCCATTCGCCTCTTCATAGGTTGAGGGTTCTTCTGAAATTGAGTCTTTTGCCAAGTAGATTGAATGCTTTGTAACAAATGTGGAATCATATCCATACCCTTTTGGTTGTTTCTTCTCTCTTGATGATGTTCTAGGTGCTTGTTTGGAGCATTCTCCAACCTCTTGCACATTTGCTTTGCCTCTGGACTTCCATAGTTTGTTATCCTTTTCTCATTCACCTGGGTCATCGTTTGTATCACTTCTTAGATCCTAGATCTGTGTATCATGCTTTCTTCCTAATTGATGAGAATAAAAAACAAGATCATATGGTAGAGTTACCTTTTGTTTATCTTCATCATATCAAGACTTGTGTTCTTCAAACACAACATCTCGACTTGTAGTGAATTGCTTGGTTGAAGGATTATAGAACCTGTAACCCATCTGAGTTGAACCATATCCATGTTGATATATTTAGGTAGTGACATGTGTGAACACTCTAGGACCGCCATGGCACTTTTTTCCCTCTTTAGTAGGTTTTTCCCCCCGGCTTGTATATATGCCTATTGCCCTAAGGGGCTACTTATCTTTGTACATTCTCTAGTAATACATTCAATATTGTGTGTTGTGCTCCAAGCTTCTTCTTCTTCCTTGTGTTGTTCATGTGCTTTCGCAGATGTCTAACTCCAACAATTGGTATCAGAGCAGGTCGCCACTTCATCTAGGGCATCGTCTACACCTCTTCAGTTGTAGTCTCAGAATCGCATAAATTTTGGCAAGTATACTCAACGTGTTTCAGAGATCAAAACAACTTCTCTTTGTGGTGCCGAAATCACCATCTGAGATCGTTTCCACCTCTGAATGCATTATTGCAGTGCTTGTGCAGGCTATTTCATATTTTTGTGCCAAAGGTATATACCTGTTTCGGTTTTCAAGTATAAGCATCTCGAAGTTTGCTACAGGTTTAGCAGAACTTGTCTCGGTAGTTTCGTTCAACTTTTTGAGATACAATCAATTTTTTTCATCAAGGTATTTTAGTCATCGGCCATGGCTGAAAGTAGTGATGTATTTCATATGTTGGTTGTTGAGAATAAGTTGGATGGTACCAACTACCCATTGTGGGCTTATATGGTGTGACATGTATTAGTTGCAAAAGGACTGTGGAACATTGTGCAGGGTGTTGAAAAATGTCCGTTCACACCTGCAACTGTTACAACTATAGGTAGTGAAGTTGATGCAGAAGATATCGAAGATGATGATATTATACATATTCTTGTTCGTGTTGCAGTTTTTGCTGCACCTACTATAGAGAAGATTTGTTGGGATGGTAGAGATGCCCAGGCACATGCATTGACAGCTTTGTTTGTCAAACGTGCCATTCGCTCTTGCAGAATAGCTAAGGATGCTTGGGATACACTTACTACATTGTACCAAGCTAGGAATGAGGCTCGTGTTGCTTATCTCCAAAAATAGTTGGAGAGTGAGCACATGAATGAAGGTGATTCTATGGACAGTTTTCTACAATGATCAAAGACTTGAAGGAATAGTTGATTTCTGCTGACAAGGTTATACCAGATAGCTCACTTGTGCAAACCATTCTGAATGGTCTTCTTGATTCATATAAGAGTTTTGCTTCTACTCTTCGGTTGATGATGAAAGGCAATCTAGATGCCTTGTCATTTGAGGAGTTAGTCTTTGTTCTATTGCAGGAAGATCACTCCAGGCAGAACAAGTCCATTATGCATGTTGCAAATCAAGCTTTCCTAGCTAGTCAGAAGGACAAAGGAAAATGGAGCTCTTCAAGTAGTAAGCAGAAATCTGATAATTCTGCACAATCGAAGAAGGAAGAAAAAGATGAAAAGAAATCAGAAAAGCAGAAATTGTTTTGCAAGTACTGTAAAGGAAATGATCATATCATAAAGAACTATCCAAAACTGGCTGCCAAAGAGGCAAAGAAGAAAGAGTCTGGAATGGTTGTTGCAGAAGCCTCTACACCAAAAACAGAGTCTACTAATCTTGTGCAGGAAGAAGAATGGGCGTTTACTATTGTTTGGAGTTTTGACACATCTTCTCATGAGCAATGCATGTCTGCAGTAGACTCAGATGTTTGGTACTTTGATAGTGGGGCAACCAAACGTATTACCTCGCAGCAGAGTTTCTTCTCTTCACTAGAGCCTGCCCCTATAGGGAATACTATTACATGTGCCAACAACTCCTCTTATCCTATTATGGGAGTTGGTAAGATCATTTTGACTGTAGTTGATGGTAGTTCTTTCACTTTGTTAGATGCTTTGTTTGTGTCACCGATCAAGAAAAATCTGTTATCATTTTCTGCATTAGCCAAGATTGGCTTGGTTCTGAAATTTGTTGATGTCAGATGTAAAGTTCATGATCTGTCAAATGGCAATGTGATTATTGCTTCTCGCATTTTATGCCGTGGGCTGTATAAGCTCATAGACTATGAAAGATCTGTAAATGATTTGGCATGTGCAATACATGATTCTCAGGCTATGTCAGATGCAAAGCTTTGGCATGCCTGCTTTGGTCATCTGAATTTCGCTAGTTTGCTACGCTTGCAGAAATCTGAAATGGTGTCCTCTTTGCCCAAACTTGAGGCACCCGAAAAACATGTTTGTGAAGGCTGTATTTTGGGCAAAATGCAGCATTCTTCCTTTCCAAAAGATGGTTCAGTTTGGGCTACTCAGAAATTGCAGCTTGTACATAATGATGTCTGTGGTCCTATGCAAACACCTTCTTTTGGAAATTATCTTTACTTCGTGACTTTCATCGATGATCTTTCCAGGCATGCATGGGTATATCCATTGAAGGCAAAGTTCGAAGTGTTCATGTGCTTCAAACAGTTTTTGTTTTTGGTAGAAAATCTATGAGCATTAAAAATGGGCACCCTCCGTTCTGATCGAGGGGGGGAATATACGTCTTCTAATTTTAATGAATTTCTAGTTAAACATGGGATAAAACACCAGTGTATAGTGCCATATACACCTCAATAGAATGGAGTTGCTGAACGAAAGAATAGGTCACTCATGGAGATGGAGAGAAGTATGGTCAAGAGTCATACTTTGCCACATAGTTTCTCGCTTGAGGCTATCATGTGTGCAGCATATGTACTTAACAGGTGTCCCACTAAAGCGCTGTAGTCTATCACTCCATATGAGGCTTGGCATGATCGCAAGCCATATGTTTCTCATCTGTGTGTTTGTGATTGTTTGGAATATGCATTAGTTCCTGAACAACATCGGACAAAATTGGATGATAAAACAATAAAATGTATTTTCGTTGGGTATAGTTCTGAAAGTAAAGGCTATCATCTATATCATCCATAGACTAAACGCATTTTGGTTAGCCGTGATGTTGTTTTTGTGGAAGATGCTATTCAGCCATTGCTTCCATGTACTAAGGAGACATCTGTTAGCTCCAAAGACATGTATGATACTTTGTTGCCTCTTTTTGCAGGTGGATAGGCTGGTGCTGGTCCTAATGAGGCAACTTCTCAGCCTTTACAGGTTTCATGTGATGATGCAGATCATCCCATTTCTGATGCAGATTTACATGATGCACTTGTTGATGAGAGAGCTGACATTGAGGAGGCAAAAACTATGCCAAAATGGCTGGTGCAGTCTTTGCGTGATAGAAAACTAGATGCACCTCTATCATATCGTACTCGATCAGGATCTCATAGTGCCTCTTTTGCATTAGATTGCTATGCTATGGCTGCATCTAGTCTCTATGATGAGAATGAGTGTTTCATTTGACAAAGCACAAAATTCAGAAAATTGGATGGCTGCTATGCAATCTGAATATGATGCTATAATGAATATTGGTACTTGGTCTTTATGTGAACTTCCTCTTGCCAAGAAGGCCATTGGCACTAAGTGGGTTTACAAGCTGAAGCATAAGCCGGATGGAACAGTTGACAGGTATAAGGCTAGGCTTGTTGCAAAGTGTTATGCATAGGAAAGAGGCATTGATTTTGATGAGACCTTTGCACGTACATGTCGTATGACTACTGTTCGGAGCATCTGTGCACTTGCAGCCCATCATGGTTGGAATGTACATCAATTGGAAATTAAAACTGCATTTTTGAATTGTGACTTGCATGAAGAAGTGTATGTTTTTCAGCCCCATGGCTTTATGTAGAAAGGGCATGAAAACCAGGTGTGCTAGTTAAAGAAGGCATTATATGGTTTAAAGCAAGCACCACGTGCTTGGTATGAGAAGATACATGCCTATCAGATTGCACATGGTTTTTAGAGTAGTCCAACTGAAAGCACCTTATATGTCAAGCGTGCGAATGATGTGCTTCTGATCATTATTGTCTATGTTGACGACATGCTGCTCACTAGTCCTATTGAGAAGCATAAAGCTGATTTTAAGGCTGATTTGCTTGCCTCATTTGAGGTAAGCAATAATAATGTTGCCATTTGATAGATCATGAATTGTACATCTATCATCAACAAACTTGACAACAAAGCCAATCTTGGCTAATGCTAAAAATGACAATAGATTCTTCTTGATCCCTAGTAGATACAAAGCATCTAATAATATGAAAGAACTACCATATGTAGTTCTTAGAATGATCTAACCATCTCCCATTACAAGCTAAGAGGAGCTGTTAGGACATGGGACAATATTCCCTATCGGCGCAAGCTCAAGTGAAGTGAAGAAACTATGTTGTGAGGAAATAGCTATGGTTGCCCCACTATCAAAATACTAAGATCCAAGTCTATTGTAGACAAACACTGCTCATGAGAAGATGGTTCATAGTTGCATACTACAATAAATGCCCATTCTTCATTTTGAACAAGATCTACAAACTCTATTTCAGGTGTAGAGGCCTCTGTAATAACCATTCCAACCTCTTTCTTCTTTGCCTCTTTTGCAACCAAATTTGGAAAACTCTTTATGGAATGATTATTTTCCTTATAGTATTTGGAAAATTTTTTGTGCTTTTCTATTTTCTTCTCATCTTTGTCTTCCTTCTTGAACTATGCAGTATTTCTAGGATTTTCCTTACTAGTATATGAGCTCCATTTACCTTTGCCCTTCTAACTAGCTAGGAAAGCTTGATATGTACCATGCATAGTAGACCTATTCTACCTAGATTGATCTTCCTGCAACAAAACAGAGTTTATCTCATCAAATGTTAAGGCATTTGGATTGCCTTTCATCGTCAATAGAAGAGTAGAAAAAAAAACTCTGATATGAATGTGGAATATCATTAAGAATAGTCTACACAAGTGAACTATGTGGCAAGACTTCATCAACAAATATTAAATTTCTTTCAAATCTTTGATATTTGTGAAAAAAATTTCCTTAGAATCTCCTTCATTCATATGGTCACTCTCCAACTGTTTCGGAGGTAAGCAACTTGAGCCTCATTTTTGGCTTGATATAAACTGGTAAGTGTATCGGACGCATCCTTTCTTGTTTTGCAAGCATGAATGTGAGTTACAACGGCATGTTTGATGGACAAAGTTATCAATGCATGTGTTTGAGCATCTTGGCCATCCCAATGAAGTTGCTCGATAGTAATTGTAGTAGGAATTGTAGCATGAACAAGAATTGAAAGATCATCATCTTCAACACCATTTGAATAACCTTCAATAAATATATTGCAAGTATAGTAGGATGTTTTTCAACACCCTGTACAATATTCCATAGTCCTTTTGCTACCAATACATGACAAATCATTAATACCATCCAACCTATCCTCAACAATCAACATACGAAATACATCATTGCTTTTAGCCACAAAGCAATGCTTACTGACTAAATACCTTGATCTAGAAAAATGACTATATCTCAAAACGTTGAACAGAACCACCCTGTCAAGCTTTGCTAAACCTATACCAAAGTTTGAGGCACTTGTAATAGTGAACCGAGTTGTATATATGTTTGGCACAAAGGGATGAAATTTCCTACACAAATACACTGAAAATGCATTCAAAGGTCGAAATGAGCTCAAATTTGGTTGAAACTTAGGTCGAAACTCTTGATCACCCTAAGTATGCTCATCAATTTTGGTGGTGTTATGAGTGTGATGGGAGGGGTGTTGATGATGCCTTTGATGAAGTGGCCACCTGATCTCATACCAATTGTTGGATTTTGAGGTGTGTCAAAGCACAAAAACAACACAAGGAGCACAATACAACACTAAATGAATTACCAAGTGAATGTACAAAGATAAGCAACCATTAGGGTTATAGGTGTATATACAAGTTGGGAGAAGAAAACCTCCTAAAGAGGGAAAAATTGCCCCTGATGGTCCTAAGTGTGTTCACACATCACTACCAAAATATATCAACAAGGAGAACTTGTGATCTTATTTCAAGTCAAAGGGAGTCATATGTCCATCTCTGCATGGCTATAGTTTTGTAGATAAAGATTTGAGAGCTTGTATCTCCTTCATTATATATTCAAATAAAGCTTTTTATTATACATTGGAATTATTATACCATATTCTATCACCCTCAAAAAGTTCACATCAGTTGAGTCAAGTGCTAAGAGAAGTGTTTTCTACAAGTAGTTTGTTCTCATTTTCATCTCTTGCTCAAGGTCTCCATTAAACTTCATGATTTGTAGAGAGGTCATATCTCCTAGTGTATTTACTATTCTTCGTGTTCTATAGCTCATTTAAAAGCTCGTAGTGTCTAGTATATGCATGTAAAATATTCAAAAAATTAAAAGTGAGTAAAGATTAGTAATCTCTTCAAGCAATTTTTGCATGTAAGTTTGTGAGAAGGTCAACGAGATTCTAGTGGGCTCCACCTACTTATAGCTATACTTTGGAGGTCAATAAACTCTAACAAAAGTTAGATATCTAAACATAAAGGTTGAGAGAAAATATAAGAAAATGAAAAAAATAGAAGAAGCTTCTATAGCCAAATAGATATCAAAAAGAAAACTTGGGGAAGTAAACTTGGTTTCAAACAGAACCAAGACTTTGGGGAGTATCCGTTTAGTAACAAGGGTATGTTTTTATTTTAGTGATTTTATTAGATGGTGAGATTATCATCACAGTGCTCTCCTTGCCAAATAGATATCAAAAAGAAAACTTGGGGAAGTAAACTTGGTTTCAAACAGAACCAGGACTTTGGGGAGTATCCGTTTAGTAACAAGGGTATGTTTTTATTTTAGTGATTTTATTAGATGGTGAGATTATCATCACAGTGCTCTCCTTGGAATCTCCTTCTCATACTTGGCCCTTGGATTCTCAAGCATCATTTCATAAGATTCTACATCAAGGGCATTGTGACATATCAACTCAACATGTCACAATCTAGGATGACAAGTACCATTTTTTCATATTTTTGGTATGTATAATGTCACTGACATTACAATTTTCTCTATGTACTCTTCTTTATATGTTGTATTGGTTGTATTTTTTTGTTAGTTCATTCTTGTATATTCTCTTTATGTAATAGAAGAAGAAGAAGAGGATCACTTTTGTTGGAGTTTGAGGTCTATGGAATCATGCAAACAAGACAACGAAGAAGAAGAAGAAGAAGAAGAAGAAGAAGAAGAAGAAGAAGAAGAAGAAGAAGAAGCTTGGAGACAAATCACAAAATACTAAATGTATTTCCAAGTGAATGTACAAAGATAAGTTACCCATTAGGGTTATAGGCATATATACAAGCCAAGGGGGAAAAGGTTCCTAAAGAGGGAAAAAAGTGCCCCAAAAATCCTAAGTTTATTCACACACATCACTATCGAAATATACCAACAAATCCCCCCTGGGAGTGATGCAGTGAACAAGGAGCTGACACTTGTGTATAAGGAAGTGCCAAGCTATGTGTATAGAGATCAATACACAAAAGCAAGTAAGCCCAAAGCTTTGGGAAACGCTTCAAACTTCTCCCGAGGAAGAGCCTTTGTGAAAAGATCTGCAATGTTATCCTATGTGGGCAGATTTGGCATACTGATCTCTTGAACAAAGAACCTCTCCATGACATAATGATAATGCACCTCAATGTGCTTTGTGCGAGCATGGAACACATGGTTCCTCACAACTGCCAATGGACTCTCATTGTCAGTAAAGATGGTGGTTGTAGAAGACTGACCAACAACCAAATTATCGAAAAGGCATCTAAGACACACACACTCAACAATCATTGTGAAAGCTGCCCTATACCCAGCCTCACAAGTAGAAGTGCTTCTTTCTCAACCAAGATATGCATGAGCTACCAAGCATGAAGCAAAAACCACTAGTGAACACACGAGTTTCACAGCAACTAGCCCAATCAGAATAAAAAAAAAGCATGTTGGTAGTAATTCCCCATTGAGATAAAACAATCCAAGTATTTAGGTACCACTCAAGTAGTGAAATATGCCCTTAATCATTTTTCAATGCTTGACACCTGGGAATGCATAAACCTGCTCATCTATGAGACAACAAACTGAATATGAACCAGAGTTATGCATAAGTAAATCAAGCATCCAACAACCTCCTGATAAAGAACAACATTAAATGCATCTTGAGCATCATAACCTATTTCCATAGGAGTGGCGATAGGTTTGCAATCTTCAAGGCCAAAATGTTACAAGAATGTCTCAATATAATTTTTTTGAGAAAGAGCTATTGCACCATCAATTTTCATAAATTGAATGCCCAAATAATTATGCAAATGCCCCAAATATGACATCTCAAATGAGCCATGCAAATCAGCCTTTAAATCAGCAATATGCTTCTCATTAGGACTAGTTAGCAGCATGTCATCAACATAGATAACAATGATCAAAAGCACATCATTTGCGTGCTTAACATATAAGGTGATCTCAGTTGGATTGTTCTCAAAACCATGTGCAATCAAGTAGGCATGTATCCTTTCATGCCAAGCATGTGGTGCTTGGTTCAAACCATATAATGCCTTTTTCAACTTGCACACTTTGTTTTCATGCCCTTTTTGCACAAAACCACGATGCAAAAAACTTACACTTCTTCATGTTCAAAAATGCAATTTTAATGTCCAACTGATGTACAATCCAACCATGATGGGCTGCAAGTGCAAAAATGCTATGAACGGTAGTCATTCGACATGTGGGTGCAAAGGTCTCATCAAAATCAATGCCACTTTCTTGAGCATGACAATTTGCAACAACCCTAGCCTTATACATGTCAATTGTTCCATTAGGCTTATGCTTCACCTTGTATACCTATGTAGTGCCAATGGCCTTTTGTCCTAGAGGTGAATCACATAAAGACTAAGTACCATTCCTCATAATAGCATCATATTGTGATTGCATAGTAGCCATCCAATTTTTTGAATTTTTTTCTTCATCAAAAGGAACAAGCTCATTCTCATCACAAAGAATAGAGGAAGCCATTGCATAGCAATCTGATGCAAAAGAAGCACTATGAGAGTCTGAACGAGTACAATTTGACAGAGGTACATCTAAATTTGCTATCTCACAAATTCTACATGAGTCATTTAGGTATAGGCTTTTCCTTCTCTATATCAACCCTCTCATCAACAAGTGCATAGTGTAAATCTACATAAAAAATGCAATGATGTGCATCATCATATGGTACATGTACATGATAAGAAATTGCCTCATTTGGACCAACAATTGACTGCCCACCTATAAAACGAGGTAGCAAAGTGTCATACAAATCTTTGGAGCTAACTAATGTCTCCTTATTACATAAAAGTAATGGCTGAATTGCATCTTCCAAAAAAAAACATCAAGGCTAACCAAAATGTGTTTATTCTATGGATGATACAAATGATAGCCTTTGCTTTTAGAACTATAGCTAACAAAAATAAATTTTAGTGCTTTATCATCCAATTTTCTAGTTGTTGTTCTAGAACTAGTGCATATGTCAGACAATCAAAGACATGTAGATGAGCATCAGATGGCTTGCAACCATGCCAAGCCTCATATGGAGTGATAGATTGTAGTGTTTTATTTGGACACTTAGTAAGTATATATATTGTGCACATAACATCCTCAAGCAAGAAGGAATGTGGTAAAGCTTGACTTTTGACAATACACCTTGCCATCTCCATGAAAGACATGTTCTTTCTTTCAGAAACTTCATTCTCTTGAGGTGTATACTACACTATAGAATGATGATTTGTCCCACATTCAACTAGAAATGCATTAAAATCATAAAACATTTATTCCACCCCTTGATCAGAATGGAGGGAGCCCATTTTACATGTTGACATATTTTTAGTGGAAACAAAAAAAAGAATTGAAGCACATAAACATTTTTGGCTTTGCTTTCAATGGATACACCTATGCATACCTAGAAAAATCATCAATAAAAGTTACAAAGTAAAGGTAGTTCCCAAATGAAGGTGTCTTCATAGGACTATAGGAATGAGGCTCTTGTTGCTTACCTCCAAAAATAGTTGGAGAGTGAGCACATGAATGAAGGAGATTCCATGGATAGGTTTTGGCCAAAGATCAAAGATTTGAAGGAACAGTTGATTTCTGTTGATGAAGTCTTGCCTGATAGTTCACTTGTGCAGACTATTCTAAATGGTCTTCCCAATTCATATCAGAGTTTTGCTTCTACTCTTTGTTTGATGATGAAAGGCAATCCAAATGAATAAACATTTCAGGGTTAAGTCTCTGTTATGTTGCAAGAAGATCGGTCTAGGCAGAATAGGTCCATTATGTGTATTGTAGATGAAGCTTTCCTGGCTAGCCTGAAGGGCAAAGGTATATGGAGCACTTCTACTAGTAAGCAGAAATATGCTAGTTCTACACAATCAAAGAAGGATGATAGAGAAAAAAAGAAAACAAAAAATTAGAAATTGTTTTGCAAATACTATAAAGGAAATCATCATGTCATAAAGAGTTGTTTGAAATTGGATGCCAAAGAGGCAATGAAGAAAGAGGCTAGAATGGTTATTGCAAGGGCCTCTAACCCAAAACAGAGTCTGCAAATTTGTATAGAATGAAGAAAGGGCATTTACCACTATTTGTAGTTATGACCCATCTTCTCATGAACAATGTATGTCTATAGTAGACTCAGATGTTTGGTACTTTGATAGTGGGAAACCAAACATATTACCTCATAGCACAGTTTCTTCACTTCACTCGAGCCTACCGCTATAGGGAATACTATTACATGCATCAAAAACTCCTCTTATCATGTCATAGGAGTTGGTAAGATCATTCTGACTACTACTAATGGTAGTTCTTTTACATTATCAGATACTTTATTTGTGCGAGGGATCAAGAAGAATCTGTTATCAGTTTCAGCTTTAGCCAAGATTGGCTTGGTTGTGAAATTTGTTGATAAGAGATATGCAGTTCATGATCTGTCAAATGGAAACATCATTATTGCTTCTGGCATTTTATGTCATGGGCTGTATAAGCTCATACGCTATGAAATTTTTTTGAATGATTTAGCATGTGTAGTACATGATTCTCAGGCTATGTCAGATACAAAGCTTTCAAATGCATGCTTCGATTAACTGAATTTTTCTAGTTTGCTACGCCTATAGAAATCTGAAATGATGTCCTCTTTGCCCAAACTTGAGGCACCTGATAAACATGTCTATGAAGGCCATATTTTGGGCAAAATGCAGCGTTCCTTGTTCCCAAAAGATGGTTCAATTAGACCTACTCAAAAATTACAACTTGTTCATAGTGATGTCTGTGGTCCTTTGTAGACACCTTCTTTTGGAAACTATCTTTACTTCGTGACTTTCATTGATGATTTTTCTAGGCATGCATGGATATGTCCATTGAAATCAAAGTTCAAAGTGTCTATGTGTTTCAAACAGTTTTTTGTTTTGGCTGAAAAATTTGTGAGCATGTAAAATAGGCACCCTTCATTTTGATTGAGGGGGGGAATATATGTCTTCTGATTTTCATGCATTTTTGGCTGAACATGGGATAAATCATCAATGTAAAATGCCATATACACCTCAATAGAATGGAGTTGTTGAATGGAAGAACAAATCACTCATGGAGATGGTGACATGTATGGTCAAGGGTCAGGCATTACCACATAGTTTTTGGCTTGAGGCTATTATGCATGCAACATATGTACTTAACATGTGTCCCACTAAAGCATTGCGGTCTATCACTCCATATGAGGCTTGGCATGGTCGCAATCCATCTATTGCTTATCTGCATGTTTTTGGTTTTCTGTCATATGCATTAGTGCCTAAACAAGAACATAGGACATTGGATGAGAAAGTAGTAAAATGTATTTTTGTTGGTACATTTTTGAAAGCAAAGGCTATCGTGTGTATCATCCACAGACTAAATGCATTTTGGTTAGTCGTGATGTTGTTTTTTTGAAAGATGTTATTCTGCCATTACTTTCATGTACTAAGGAGACATTTGTTAGCTCCAAAGAGATATATGATACTTTGTTACCTCTTTTTTTTTCATCTATTTTCCTTCAGTATTAGAAACGACATTTTCTTATTTCTAGTTGATTCCAAAGTATTCACTGAATTATGGGGGATTCATATGCAAGTCATCTAAGAGGATATGAGGAGTGGAATTAAGGAGCATGGAAGATTATGTTTTGGCTATCTATTAGCATACAAGATAATGTTGGAGATAGATGTCTGCGGAAGCACGCGAACAGCACAAGGAAGAAGAAGCTTGGAGCACAAACACACAATATTGAATGTATTACTAGAGAATGTACATAGATTAGTAGCCCATTAGGGCAATAGGCGTATATACAAGTCGGGGGAAAAAAACCTCCTAAAGAGGGAAAAAAGTGCCCCGACGGTCCTAGTGTGTTCACACACATCACTACCTAAATATATCAACAAATCCCCCCTGGGAGTGATGTGGTGAACAAGGAGCTAGCACTCATGTATAAGGAAGTGCCAAGCTATGTGGAAATCACTCCACAAAAGGAAGTAAGCCCAAAGCTTTGCAGAAAGCTTCAAACTTCTCCCTAGGCAGAGCCTTCGTGAAAAGGTCTGCAATGTTCTCCTGCATGGGCACATATGCCAAGTTGATCTCCCCAGCAGAGAACCTCTCCCTGACATAGTGATAATGCACCTCAATGTGCTTTGTGCGAGCATGGAACACAGGATTCCTCGCAATTGCCAATGCGCTCTGATTGTTAGTGAAGATGGTGGTGGCAGAAGACTGGCCAACACCCAAATCAACCATAAGGCGTCTGAGCCACACACACTCAACAATCGTTGTGAAAGCTGCCCTATACTCAGCCTCACAACTGGAAGTGGCCACAGTAGGCTGCGTCTCAACCAAGATATACATGAGCTACCAAGCATGAATCAAAAACCATTGGTGGACACACGAGTGTCATAGCAACCAGCCCAATCTGAGTCAGAAAAAGCATGCAAATCTGGCGGTAGTGATCTCCCCTTGGGATAAAACAACCCAAGTAACCGAGTACCACTCAAGTAGCGAAAGATGCGCTTAACCGCCTTCCAATGCGTGACTCCTGGGCAATGCATAAACCTGCTCATCTGTGAGACAACAAACTGAATATCTGGCCGAGTAATGCATAAGTAAATCAGGCATCCAACAACCTGCTGATAGAGAACAGCATCAAATGCATCTCCAGCATCATGAAGACTCAATCGTAAACCTGTCTCCATAGGAGTGGCAATAGGCTTACAGTCTTCAAGGCCAAAACGCTGCAATAATGTGTCAATATATTTCTTTTGACACAAAGCCATTCCACCATCAACTTGCATAAATTGAATACCCAAATAGTGATGCAAATGTTCCAAATCAGACATCTCAAATGAGGCATGCAAATTAGCCTTCAAATCAGCAATATGCTTCTCAATAGGACCAGTGAGCAGCATGTCATCAACATAGACAACAATGATCAGAAGCACATCATTAGCACGCTTAACATATAAGGTGCTTTCAATTGGACTGTTTTCAAAACCATGTGCAACCAGATAGGCATGTATCTTCTCATACCAAGCACGTGGTGCTTGCTTTAAACCATATAATGCCTTCTTTAACCTGCACACCTGGTTTTCATGCCCTTTTGGCATAAAGCCACGGGGCTGAAAAACATACACTTCTTCATGCAAGTCACCATTCAAAAATGCTGTTTTAATGTCCAACTGATGTACATTCCAACCATGATGGGCTGCAAGTGCAAAAATGCTCCGAACAGTAATCATACGGCATGTAGGTGCAAAGGTCTCATCAAAATCAATGCCTCTTTCCTGCGCATAACCCTTTGCAACAAGCCTAGCCTTATACCTGTCAACTGTACCATCAGGTTTACGCTTCAACTTGTATACCCACTTAGTGCCAATGGCCTTCTTGCCAGGAGGCAAGTCACATAAAGACCATGTACCATTCTTCATTATAGCATCATATTCAGATTGCATAGCAGCCATCCAATTTTCTGAATTCTGTTCTTCATCAAAAGAAACAGGCTCATTCTTGTTGGAACATCAAGCTTAAACTATGGTTGAGGTGGATTTGATCTACATCAAAGGCTATCGCGTCGAAAGAATATCCGTTGGAGAGTTCTTTTTCATATGCTCATTTATTGTATTTTTTGAGAATATTTTGATGGCTCATTTACCATTGTAAAAGCCTTGAGTTGTACACATGTAAAGGTAGAAAGATAGAGCCCAAATCCCACAAATTTGTAGTGGTTGAAGTTGCATTCAATCAAGCAATCAATCACCTAAAAGTAGATCAATCAAGATCTTCACTTTTCCTAGATTGTAGGGAAGTGAATTGATTCCCTCCAACAACCATTCCCACCTTCATTTGAATTCAAATTCAAGTTGTAAAAGTCATGGAACACTCCTAGAGGCTATATAAGGAGTTGAAATCACTTGTATTATACATGGAAGCAATATACATACACTTGTGACCATCATTGTCTTGCTCCTTCAATTTTCTGCATCATCTTCTTCACCAATAGTAATCTTGCAGAGGCTGCTGCTCTCTCTTCAAAGCTCCAAATTGAGTGCAAGAGAACTCATTGGAAAGGTATTACTGTCTAGTGTATGCCTGTAAATTGTCAAAGCATTTGGTTCAGCAGATTTGTAGAAATCTCAGTTTTTCTGCCTCGGGGTCAATCTCTGCGTATTCCTGAAAAATAGGAAGTACCACCGGTGAATGTCGCATTCATTCCTATAGCATATTTTGCTTATTCCTTATATTCTTGTGCATTACATACACTCAACCCTATGTGTATCACTCCCATAAAAGGATTTTTTCTAATTGTAATCACGCTGGTCGCTATGGGCATTTGAAGTTCATTGTCTCTTCCATAGATAGTAAGTTTTTGAGCTAGTTGACCCGCGAATCTATCTGTTTTGTATCGACTCATTCTCCTTGATGCTCCAAGGTACGTAGTGTGTTTCTTTGCACTTATCACATGCCTATAAGGTCTATTTGAGTCTCCATAAGCTCAAGGGCTGGTCTTGTGCCGGTTGGCTTGACCAAACTTCGTCGCTTCGAAACGCACTTTTCTACCTTCGACAAGCTTCTCCAAGTTTCTTAGAGTGGTATCAGAGCTAGTTCAAGATGGGTGACGGCTTTCCCTCAATGATCGAGAAGCTTGATCGACACAACTACGTGGCTTGGCAAATCAGAATGGAGGTGTTGACAGGATGCGGGAAGAAGCAAGTATGGACACACATGAAGATCTAGCACTGAGGCAACTTATTTTTTTCAAAACCCCCACATCATTCTAAAGTGATTCTCATCACTACGAACCCTTGTAAATATCATTTCACCTTTTTGTAGCTCCATTTTGTACAAGCCGAGGAGTCCTCGAGCTTGGGGAGCCTTAGATGTAGTTGCCTGTCAATTTTCATAATTTTTAGATCTCGTTTGGGCCCTCAAATAAGCCCCGGAACCTAATTTTTAACTAGGCCGGACACTAGGTCTGAACAGGGCCAAAGCTAGTCAAGAACTATAAATAGAGCTAGAGAGCTCATTTTAGAGGTTAGCTTCTTGTAGTTTGAGCTTGTATGAGAACGTTCTTGCAATAGAAGTGATTCCATTGTCTTCCTCTCTTTGATCTTACTGTGTGTGCGCGTGTGTGTGTATGTGTGTGCATGCTTGTGTGCTTCTCACTCACACACTTGTGCTTCCACTTGCTCGTGGTCTTCATACCATCCTCATGTCTTCCCGGATTGACATTAAAGGAGGTGCTACTCATCTCTGAGCTACACCAAATTTTGGCGCCGTTGCCGGGGATCGAGCTTTGAGGACGAGCGTGTGATGGTAAGACGTAGAGAGGACGCGTTGGAATGGTAAGTAGTAGGTAAATTTCTGATTTTTTCTCCATCTCCATCGCCATCTCCATCTCCACCTTCATCTCCTTCTCCACTATACATTCCCTCTTCCTTTCCATTCTCTTCATTTCTTGTGTGCGAGTTTGTGAGAGAGCGAGTGTGCCTTGTTGCTTTGTGTGTTTGTTTTGCATGTTTCTTGCAGGTACCAGCTCCATCATCATCTCCAGCAAGCTCAGCAGGTACGGAAATTGTCTGCACAGTCCCCGAGGCGTCAAGCTCGAGCTATCGCGACACTTCGGAAACTTCACCCTATCGTTAATCTGAGTGCACCACGACACTGCGCAGGCCTAGGGCTCCTAGAATCACTAGACAGAACAGAAAAATTCGCCATATCCCGAGCTATCGCGACACCTCGGTGTATCGCGACACCTCACGAGCTATCGTGACACCTCACGAGCTATCGCGACACCTCGGTGTATCGCGACACCTCACGAGCTATCGCGACACCTCGGTGTATCGCGACACCTCACGAGCTATCGCGACACCTCGGTGTATCGTGACACCTCACGAGCTATCGCGACACCTCGGTGTATCGCGACACCTCACGAGCTATCGCGACACTTGGGGGTATCGCGACACTTCGAGCCGACCTATCGCGACACTTGGGGGTATCGCGACACTTCGAGCCGACCTATCGCGACACTTCACGAGCTATCGCGACACTTGGGGGTATCGCGACACTTCGAGCCGACCTATCGCGACACTTGGGGGTATCGCGACACTTCACGAGCTATCGCGACACTTGGGGGTATCGCGACACTTCACGAGCTATCGCGACACTTGGGGGTATCGCGACACTTCGACCCGACCTATCGCGATACATGGCCTTAACGCACGAAATTTTAGAGTGAATTTTTGGAGTAAATTGAGGTACAATTGAGCTTAGTTCTGGTCACATTGGAGTAACATTAGAGCCTTAGAAGTGGGACAAGACCTAGGAACCTGTGAGGAAATCCCTGAACCCTGAGAGCCTGTTTTGACCCCTATCTGCCTGAATGGTCACAACTTGACCATACGAACTCCGATTGATGAGATTTTGGTCTCGTTGGAAAGCTCGTTGAGAATCCTACGTGGACCTCGACTGGTTTTTGTAAGAATCATACGCGGAGTTTCAGAACATGCATTTTTAAGTTGACCTTTAGGTGGAACTAAGTGATTCTCAGATTCAGGGGGTACAGTGAGTTACTCCAGGGGGACTAAAAATATTGATGTGTGTCTTCCAATTACTTGTGGTAATAAAGCTATACTAACTGGTGAGTTTTTGCAGGAACTTGGTGTGCGCTCAAGGCAATCCAAAGCAAGCTAGCAAGGGTGAGTACCGAGCTTGGGAGAAGGCTTCCTGGGCTTGGGTAGCAGTCTGGTCAACCAGCTAATTGAGGTTGGAAGATCCCTCAACCCTCCTTTGTCAATTCCTAGCCTAGGCTAAGTACGACTTAGGTGTGGTAATTAATTAGGGCACGTCAGGCACGAATCAAGTCCAAGAGTATTAATCAACCAAGTGCAAGAAGTAAATAGGTCTTAAGTGCGAAAACCCTAAGGGATAAAAGGTAAACGGAAATCGATCACTTATCAAGTGCGGAAATTCACTCAAGTACTCCTGACGACGCGATTTCAGACAAGACCATAAACATAATATTCAAGTAAAAAGAACAAAGTGATTGGTGCAAAATCAACCTGCAACGAGAGTGTGCTTGGGTTCCAGGGGGTAAATAAATCAGGCATATGAACCTTAGATCAGGCAGACATTTAGGCCGAGACAGACGAAGCCTCAGATCTTCTGAAGCTAGTGTCAATCACACTGCCAGGTCTTGGGCCCAGCAGTTGAGTGATTACCCATACACTCCCAGATCAGAAACCAGTGATTCTGAAATGTCCTATCACATGGAGAGACCCGTAGGGAGTTCAGGGTTGGCATATCTAGAAAAGCCAGAGGGGCCTTATAAGACTCAATTGGAATATATCAGGACGAATCGTCTAGGTGCTCGCATCTACGAAGACGGACTGAGAAGATCAGTGGTCCGGATTAAGAACCCCGACCAACCCCATGGAATAGACCACCCGGTAGTCAAGTTTGAGAATGGAGCATACCTAGATAAAGAGGGGACTATATATGTAGTCACCACTCTTCCCGATAGAACTGATGAGTTTGGAAATGTGATTGCGGAGACCGACATGGGAGATATAGAGCAAGGGAACTTAGAGAGAGAGCCAAGAACTCCCCGTGGTAAGTCTGTCTTAACCAGAATCATGACTCCTGAGTGGATTCCACAAGATAATAAAAGCATAGATCTGCTCTTAAATCGGGAAACCGATGAGGCTTTTTGGAGATATAGAACTTCTCAACCTCAGGAGGGGAACACCCTCACAATCTACGAGTTTAAAGACCCTGATAGTCCAGGCCAAGTAACCTACCTAGACACTGCATCAGAGAGAATCTTCGTGGTCACTGAGCAGGGCAGACATGCCTACACTTGGAAGGGTGAATTTGTTTTTCCCCAACCAAGGTCTAATGTATCCTTTGGTCATCAAGGAGCTGGGACCTCCCAAGCTCATGGCGCTCAAAGAGATAGAGGTAGAGACAAACCTGAGGTAAGTTTTGCCAACTCCCTGGGAAGAGAAAGAACGGGAACAGAAAGGAATAGAGTAGAAACTGAGAGACATAGAACCCCATGGAATCACCGGGACATTGATGATTTTCCTTTGCCAAGGCCGAGAGAACACACTAGGACCCTACGACCAACCCAACTTGTGAAGTCCATGAAGAATTATTTCGATGGCACGGGAGATCCTTATGACCATGTGGCCGAATTTCGGCAAGTGTTGAAAGCTGAACAAGTGGAGGACCTATTCACACAATATAATGCTTTCGGTCTAACCCTTAGGAACACTGCCCTTACGTGGTTCCAACCACTGAATGAGAGGCATTTCAGAAACATAGACCAACTCTTAGAGGCATTTATTGTCGAGTTTTCTAAGAGTGGAATCAGGCATAACACCTCCTCACTAATTCATAGTTTCAAACAAACACCTCAAGAGACGGTCAGACTAGCTGGAAGAAGATTTAGACAGTACCTGGAGAGATGCCCTATGCCAGAGTTACCCACACCAGCCAAACAAGTGGCCTTGTTCCTAGATGGATTGTTGAGCACTAAGCTCAGGTCATATGTGTACCTGAAGGACCCTAGAACGATAGAGGAATGCGTGCGCATGTGCATAGACATTGAGGACAATCTAGGTGAAGAGTTAGAGCTATCAAAAATCTATAAGGATTCTGATAGCTCTAGTAAACAGACATCTGGTCAATCCACATCCATCGAGGAACTTGCAGAGAAGGTAGCCCAAAAACTAGGTGTCTCTAGTAAGCAAATTCCTAGATTTGCCCCAGTTAAGCGGTGTTACAATTGTGGCGGTGAACATATGGCAAGTGTGTGCCCCATTATGGCCCAACCTCAGGTGAATCCTAGTAGCCAGTACTGCACCATAGAGCGCAGGTATACCAATCACACGGCACAAGACTGCCCATATAACAAACAAACTGTTAGGCAAAATTATCCTCAGCCATATCCGCAACATGGTAGGTACCAGAATCAGTACCCATCACCACAATACAACAGACCACAACAAACTTATCAGCCACCTTATCAAGGGCAGCAGAGACCTCAACCAGTCCTAGTGCAGCAACCCCCTGCTCCAACCAATGTGATCCCAGTAAAATATGCCTCTACTGAAGAAAATCCGAATAGAGCCATAGTTCCAGTCACCCCATTGCTATCAGACAGTGATCCAAGTGACCATAGTTTTGACTCCACATATATTGATAGCCCAGAGGCTTACTACATGCAGTCACCTGAGCATAACGAGTCATACTACTATGAGGACCCAAGTGAAAATAGTGGGGAACCGGAGTATTCTAATGTCATGTACACAAACCCCAACTCTAGACCTCAACCTAGGCAGGTACGACCCCCATTTCCTAGAGGGCCATGCTTCAGATGTCAGGGAGATCACCTTATACGTGATTGTCCACTGCCTGCCCCTACACAGCCTCAGCCAGTAACCATTCAGGGCTTTTGTCAAGACTGCGGGAAAGAGCATCTCCTACGAGATTGCCCAAAAAACCCCAATAACATGCCTAAGATCACTCCTATCAATGTTGTGGGATTAGTTGTAGACTCCATAGGAAGCGTGACTTCCACTGCACCTGTGCAGGTGATCACAAGAGCCCAGGCACTTCAACAACACCAAGGTGTTGGTCCCGAACAGAGCCCCGAGGTGAGTGAAACAGAGAGCATAACCAAAAAGAGGACTAGAGCCTGGAAGGAGAGTCGTGAAAGAATGAAGAGACAATGGGCAAAAAAGATAAATGAACTTGAAGAAAGCGTGAGAGAAACCAAGGCAAAAATCACAGAAATCACATCTCAACCACACTCCCACACACTTCCACCGCTACCATCCCCATCACCCTCCCTTTCTCCACCCTCTAACACACCCCTCGTAACCCACCCACCACCCCGAGTAGGATCAGTATTAGCTGACCCCACTCCTGAAGGCTTGGACATGATGTTTAAAGCCTACCAGGCTCGACTTCAAGAAGGGCCAACAGCTGCAAACCTAGACAGGAGTTACCCTAGAGCCGACTTAGAGATTGAACGGATGAAGATGTGCATGAAAATGGTAGAACAAGCTCAAGCTATACTTGAGACTAGCCAAAAGTTCAATCAGACGAACGCTGTCAAGCCGGATTTGCATTTCCGAGGCTTACTAGAAAGATTAGAGCAGTTGGTAAACAAATCACAAGTTTCTTTACCTCCACAGGCTCAACCAGTTGTTGAAAGAGGAAGCTCACCACAAATGGTAGCTTATGTTCCTAATTCTACGGATGCTGGAATACCTCCTTCAATACAACAGTACTCTCCAGAGTTCTTGCGGGAAATACAAGAAGAGAAATGGGCCAAAGAGAAGGGTGATTCCCCTCCTATTCCTGAGATTGATGATCTTCGTGATCAATTTCCCCAAGACATTCCCTCTATCTATGGGGATCAAGCAGAGCAACAAGAGGATGAGAGATTAGATTTTGAATCTAATTCTTTACAAGAGTTGCCTCATTTCACAGGCCCATGGGAATCTGAATCTCTCCAGATCAGAGCGCCCACTATATTGGTAAGAAATGAAGACTCAGTGATTCCCAAGAACACTGATGTCGTGAAAAACACTAAGGCTCAATGTCACCTCACTGTAGAGGAGCTGCTCAAGGCAAAACCGGAGCTCTGGAATCATGTGAAGGATCAGGTTCCAGAACTTGAATCCAAGTTACCAAAAGTAGGCTCTAAGCAGAAAGTTCCCGAGATACCTCTCGACAAGATAGGAGACATGAGCGAAGGTGAAGAAGGTAACACTTATCTTCCGATCACCTATCAAGGTTACACAACCAAAGCAATTGTGGATTCGGGTGCGGGAGTTGCTATCGCAACTACCTCCTTGTGGAAACGATGGGGCAAACCCACCATAAGACCAACGAGAATGAAACTTCAAATGGCAGATGGTCATTTTGAAAGACCTCTCGGATTGCTTGAAGGGATAACTCTAACCACTTGTGGTGTGGAGTTTGAACATACGTTTGCTATATGTGACTTTGAGAAGAATAATGTTTACGAGATGATCCTAGGAAGACCTTTCCTACGACAATTGCAAATAGTACAGGATTGGGGAACCAACTCCTTGTACTTACAGCACTTAGGGGTCACCACCAAGGTCAATCTGAAGGAGCACACCTTCAGAGATGTACCACCCCTACAGTGGAATCCTATCCACAAAGCGAAAGAAGATTCTATCTCCGTGCATTCTGGAAGTTCACCTGAACCATCCTGGCTGCATGAAGATACTCACTTGTGGATGTGCAAGGTCGCGGAGGAAGAGGAAAAGCGCCGGAAAGCGAGAGAAGAAGGAACTTCCCCAGGAGATAGACCAATAAAAGACCCAGCCTATACACCGATGATATTTCCAGATGAGGAATTTGAGCCTCATGGTTGGGCAGAAATCTTAGCTACCATGGACATTGCAGTCAATGAAGAACAATGGACACCTCATTGTGATGAGGAGGGTTATGATATTTCAGTGTTCATGTGTCAGCCCTTGTTGGAAGAGTGTGATCCTAGCGAGTCCATAGAAGAAGAAAAGAGTGACGATGATCTAGAATCCATTGTGATGGATACCTACTTTGACTCAGAGGAACACTACTTAGAAGACCTAGGGGTGTTAACCCAAAAGGAAGAAGAACCCCTTGCGGGCATTAACACAATAAGTTCAAAGGAAGGAAGTGAAGGAGGTCAAAAGAAAAAGAAAAGGAAAGTAGTGAGACAAGAAGAGGAAGAATCATTGTTTGAAGTACCCGAGAATTTCAAGAAATATGAAGTGGAAGACCGGAAAATTTTGGTACAAATGCCTAAGAGAGAGGCCATTATAGGAGAAGCATATGACAATAAAGAAAAGACCAAAAAAATTGTAGTGACCATTGAAGGGAACGAAGAGCGATGTACGTACATAGGAGACGACCTAAGTGCAGAAGAAGAAGCAGAGCTTGTAGCTCTATTAAGGGAATATAGGGATGTGTTTGCATGGCATTATAGAGACTTGAAAGGAGTAGATCCAGAGATCTGCTCTCATACGATTCCGATGACCGCTGAAGCTAAGCCTACCAAACAAAAACCCTACACATATAATGACAATTATGCGGCCAAAATAAAGGAGGAAATTGACAGGCTGATTGAAGCCGGATTCATCTATGAGATTGAGCACACTGAATGGGTGTCCCCTATTGTAGTGGTGCCCAAGAAGAATGGGAAATTGCGAGTGTGCATTAACCTTAAAAAAGTTAACGCCGCTACGATTAGAGACAGTTATCCACTTCCCATCACCGAACATCTTTTGGAGCGTGTTGCAGGCAAGGAAGTTTACAGTTTCCTTGATGGATTTTCAGGTTACAACCAAGTAGCCATTGCCCCCGAAGATCAACACAGAACGGCCTTTGCCACAGAATGGGGGATCTTTGCATTCCGAGTGATGCCATTTGGGCTCACCAATGCACCTGCAACATTCCAAAGACTCATGTGTCATGTCTTCAAAGAGTTCTTGCGAAAGAGCTTAGAAGTATATGTGGATGATTTGTGCGCTCATTCCCAAGAAAGGAGTTACCACATCCCTGAGCTTAGGCAAATCTTCAACAAGTGTAGAGATTATCGAGTGTGTCTGAATCCAGAGAAGTGTGTGTTTATGGTACGCCAAGGTAAGATCTTAGGTCACATTGTGTCGAAGAATGGAATATCAACAGACGAAGACAAGGTGAGAGCAATAGCAGAGTTGGCCAGACCAAGAAATGTGAAAGAGGTACAAGCCTTTATGGGTCATTGTGGATATTACCGTAGATTTATCCACATGTATGCCATCATAGCTAAACCTCTTTATGGGCTGTTAACGAATTTTGAATGGAATGAGGAATGCGAGACTTCCTTCAATGAGCTGAAGAGACGTTTGTGCACAGCACCAATATTGACTACTCCGGATTGGAGCAAACCCTTTCATGTCCATGTAGATGCCTCCAATCATGCAATAGGATGTGTGCTAGCACAACCCACAGGCGAAGGAAACCTAGATTTGCCGATAGCCTATGCTAGTAGGCAATTAAATGCAGCTGAACGAAATTACACCACAACGGAGAGAGAAGGCTTAGGCATGATATATGCTGTGAAGAAGTTTAGACACTACCTATTGGCCAACAAGTTCAAGTTTTTCACTGATCATCAAGCGTTACTATATTTGGTCAATAAACCTTGCAATACAGGCCGCTTAGTAAGATGGTTCCTCTTACTAATGGAATACGACTTTGAAGTGGTTGTCAGGAAAGGTAGAACCCATCTTAGGGCTGACCATCTTTCTCGCATCACTTCAGGAGAGCCACCGCAAGGAGTGTCTGACGAATTGCCCGATGCTTATCTGTTCAATTTAGAAGTTGTTCCTAAATGGGCAAATAAGTTGGTACCAGTCCTAACCTTCGGGCCTGCAAATAAAAATGTTAAGACAAGCAAAGAGGAAATTGTAAAATCGCTAAAGTATCAAATATTAGCCGGAAGCATGTACAAGCAAGATAACGAGGGCGTATTAGCTTGTTGTGTCGAGGATGATGAACATGTTAGTTGGCTGCAACAAGCCCATGAGGGGCTGCTAGGGAATCACTACTCTAAACAACGAACCATGCAGAATCTAAAACGCTTAGGAGTATATTGGCCTAGCATGGACAAAGAAATACAAGAGTGGATCCAGAGCTGTCCAGGGTGCCAGGAGAGACCCCCAGTGGAGCATGCCACTCTTTATCACATGTCATTAATCCCAGATTGGAGTGCTCCACTGGTCGAGTTCATGAGATCGGGAACATTACCCAATCAGGCTAGTCTTGCAAGAAGACGAAGCATGGAGCAAGAGGCTCAAGACTATGCCTTAGTAGGGGATAACCTATACAGAAGAGGCAAGGATGGTTACCTAAGACTGTGCGTACATGAATCAGACTACCTGAAAGTCTTAGAAACGGCACACAGTGGTGTTGCAGGTGGACACTTTGGGCCTGACAGAGTAATCAAGACCATTCTATTCTCAGGACTGTGGTGGCCCACTCTTCATATGGATGCACATACTTATGTGAAGAGTTGCGACACATGCCAACGTGCCCAATATCCGACAAGAAAAGATGAAATGCCCTTGAGGCCAATGATGGGAGGACGTGCATTTTCAAAGTGGGGTATAGACTTTGTAGGTCCCATCAACCCCCCAGCTAGGAACTCCCATGCAGAATACATTATTGTAGCCACAGATTACCTTACAAAGTGGGTGGAAGTAAAAGCCACGACAAAGAATGATGCTCAAACGACGGCTAAATTCTTATTCGAAAATGTGTTCACTAGATATGGGTTACCAATAGAGTTGGTTAGTGATAGAGGTACGCACTTCTTGAATGAGGTCATTGAAAATCTCCTTCAAGAATTCTTGGTGATACATAAGAAATCTGCACCCTATCACCCACAGGCTAACGGACAAGCCGAGAGCACGAATAAGATCCTGTGTAATGTATTGACGAAACTTGTAAATAATAAACGCTCTGATTGGGACAAACAACTTCATCATGCTGTTTGGGCATACCGAGTTGCTTACAAAACGGTACTCAATGCCACCCCATTTCAGATGGTCTTCGGACAAAATGCGGTGTTACCCTTAGATTTCCTAATTCCAGCTTTAAGAGTAGCACAAGAGCATGAGTGGAATGGACACGAGTTGTCCTCGAGGATCTTTGATCTAGAGCGCTTAGGTGAGACGAGGCTACGAGCAGCAGCAGGTATCTATGCTGCAAAGAAACGGCAAAAGGCATACTTTGATGCCCATGTGAAGGATAAGGGCTTGAAAGCAGGAGATCTAGTGTTAGTCTACACATTGAAACAACACGCAAGAAAGCTAGAAAAGAGAGGCTACGGACCTATGATCATTAATAGGATCTCCACGAGTGGAGCAGTACAACTAGCCACTTTAGAGGGGGATGTCCTCCCAAACTATATTAGCGGATGCAGAGTCAAACTGTATCAGGAACCCCTCACGGAGGAGATGCTAAGCCGACTCAATATTGCTAAGCTACGTAAAGAGGAGGAAAAACGAATTCGGGAGGAAGCACAGGCAGAGGCCTTAGAGCGTATCAGAAGAATGAAGTTGAGGAGACAAGGAAGGGACCAGCCTATGACTGACACTCAAGAGTCTCCAGGCTACCACATGGCCATGTGTGAGGCTTCAGGTGGGCGCACCCATAAGATAGTAGACCGACGACCTTTTGTGACCCTAGAAATAGGACAAAAGGACAGCACAACAAGCGTGAGGGCTTTAATTGATTCAGGAGCAGCCACAAGTGCAGTTCGGCTTTCTTATTGCCAGCAGCTGCAGTTGGAGGTAAAACCCATAGAAGCATATCTGATAGGATTAGGAGGTGTTGAAACCCCTTGTATGGGAGAGGTGGATCTTCCCCTCTACATACAAGAGGTCCTCATGCCAGCAAAAGTGCTAGTGTGTGAAGACGAGGATCTGACCGAACCTCTTGTCTTGGGCCAAGACTGGATCTATGATTACGCAGTCAACCTGAACCTAAGAAGTGGACTTCTTCAGGCTTGGGTAGGCCAGAGTCGTCTCACGATTGAATTAGAAAATCAAGCACTCAAACCAATAGAACAGGCAACAACTCCTGGTCCCTCCAGGAATCCACACGAAGATAACCACGTTGTGCTTGTCCAAACTTCTATGGTGCAGAGAAATGTCAATCTTACTGAAGGCTCAGGAGCCAAGAAGGAGTTCCTAATTGATCCAAAGAAGATTCTAAACGAACGGACCAAACATCACTCTATACGAAGGAGACCGCTGATCAAGAGGAAGGAGCGCCAACCCGCGCAACATGGAGCATCTCGTGGCGTGAAGCAGATCTGGATACGCAAGGATGGGAGACCCACAGCTCCAATCGCAGATTCTCAAGGAGACAAGAAACGAGCCTCACAATCAAGGAACAAAGCTAAGAAGCCCCCTAATATAACCCCTAGGCACACCATCTCTATTTGGGTTCCTAAGCAGTCAATGAAGGCCATCCCTAATGCTAGACAGATATGGGTGCCCAAGGCTAGCTTACAAGCCCAAAGTACTTCAACTACAGGCACAAGGATGAAGCAGCTCTCACAAGCACTCTTGGCCAACAACTCAGGAAGTGACAGGATACCTACACCTCTCACTGTCCACACTCCCATCAACCCCAGGAATGTCTGGAAATGGGTACCCACAAGATCCCACATACATCACACTCTCAGACCGAAATCTTCACATGTCCTTAGCTCTAAGAGCTACGACTCCTGTATCAAAGTGTGGAGAATTAAACGGTGTACTAAACCCCCTGACCCTATTCTGTAAATCCGTCCACACTAACGTAGAAGCATTCCGAGCCCATTGCATAACCAAAGTATGCATCTAGGATGACACTGACCTTTAATCACCACTCACACATATCATAAACACCTCACCACTAATCACTGACCTCCGGGATTGTCGTGTTAGTATTGTGAAGGGAACACCATTACATCCTGTTTCCTATGCAACACTAATGTGCCTTTCGTCTTCCAGCAGATAAGCAACCTACTCTCATGGCAACAGTGGCAGGCACAAGCTCTCAGGCAGGATCTGGTGCTCCTATCAATTGGGATGCCATGCCAGTGGAAGCTCCACCAACGGCTAGGCCTGAAGAACTCTTGAATGTGCAAAGGATTCCTATTCCAGATCCACCCAGTGGGCTAACCGAAAGAGTAAAAGGGCACTCCCATTGGTTCAATGAAATGCCAGGGGATTTGGGAGACGCAGATCACATCTGGGAGTCCAAGATGGAGTGTGGAGGGGTTTGGTGGACCTTCCAATTCTTTTCAAGAGAATTTGAGACCTTGCAAAATGCAGCTCCACTTCAAGAGATCTGGCAAAAGGCGGGACTTCAAACTTACTTCAGTGCAGCTCTACCAAAACCTGACTTCCTCAGGTGTTACTACTTGATTGCTACGTTGAAACCTACCGGGGATAAAGATCATTCAGGCACATTCTGGGTGCCCTCCTTATCTAATCTGGAGGAGATGAGGAAGTTTGAATTAAATGTAACCTTAATCAGGGAAGCCCTTCAAATGTATGGCACTCATGTGCCTTCAGATCGTGACCCCCTGATACCAGAATCAATGAAAAGCAATAGAGTCAAGAAGCTCAAAGACATGTGCGCCCTCACCCCCAACATCGCCATACCCCTGCGGATGTGCCTCCAGCACTTCGCATTTCCAGCTCAAGACCGTTTCACTCAGCCTCACAAGAAGATATGGTACGGACTGTATTTAGCAGAGACCGGCAGCTTGCCCATTAAGATGCCAGTATGGATCTTAGATCAGGTATATGAGGCAGGCAAGCGGGGGGTGAGGAAGCCCACTCTACATGGTTGCTGTGCGTTGACTAGAATCATCTACAGATGTCTGGCGTATGATGTGCCAGTTGCTCGAGCCCTAAAGTATGCTCATCTAGAATTGTTTAAAGGGCGAAAGTCAGGGAGTCAGCCTGCAAAAAGAATGCGTGGATCCCTTTCACAAGTTCTGATCCCTCCAGCAACCACTACCGAAGTCTCCACTAGAGAGGAAGCCCCGGTGGCACCAATCACAATCCATCTCAAGGAGTCTCAACCAAGAGAGGTGGTACAGCCCACTCCCTCTGCCCCTCCGCTACCTACCGATGCAGAATTCGCAGCGATGGCCACTTTCACCGAAGACCAAAATTTTGATTTTGAAACATTTCTGCAGACGGCTCATCTATCAGACAGTGAAGGTTGCCCTGACAATATCGATCCGGGGACATCAACCCAAAGAGAACAGGCACGAGGTGAGACAAGCAGCGTACAGGAGCTAGGAGTGACGCAACCTCCTCAAAGTCCAAACACACAAGCTCAGGAGCAGGCACCAAGGAATAACCCAGAAGAGAGTGAAGACGAAGCCCCTGCATATACGGCACAGCTCAAACGGCTATACCAAACAATCAAGCAGGTACAACGACGCCATAAGATGACAGAAGAAGCAAATAGGGCCCTAGTAAACCAGATGTTACACTCAGAGCATATCGATCCCCAGTTTGTAGAATCGCTAAATCTTTTGGCGGACACCTGTGGCATCAGTGAAGCAATGAGAACCTTGGTCTATCAAGAGAACCCTGCTTACGACCAAGGAAGAATTGATACACGACCTCGACACGAAAAGATGATTCAGATGGAAGTCTCTACCGCGTTAGCTACGTCCACAGCAGAAGATGTGCACATGATTAGCCCTAGGCCCAATGATGAACCGGAGGAAATTATGCATGCCCCATCTCCCCCATTGTCTCCTATCCCACCCTCAGAGCCTCTCTCCACGTGTCTTTCTACACAACCATTCTCCTCCTATAGTGAGACCATTGTACACACCCCCGTTTCCACTTTCCTTCCTTCACCCTCATCCATCTCTGTCACTCAGGTTTTTGAACCCCAATTAGGTCACCCATTCTTCCCCCTTGCCTTTGGACAACCATCTGTCACTAGTCAGACTCTTTCCATCTCCTTACCGTCCACCCCTCCATTTCCTTCCCCCCAAACTCTACCTACCCCATTCCTTGTAACTGCCCCGGGCACCCCACTAATCACCCAACCCTCCTTGTGGACCCAATTTGTAAACATTCTTCGACAGGTTGATGAACATAAGAAAAAGTCCCTTCCCCAAAGTCACTTCCCCACATTCACAGCCACCACTATCACACCACCCACCATCCCGGTGTTCACATTTCACGAATCACACTCACTCATGTCCGATCCCATGGACATCTCACCATCCGCTGGATCACCCACCACCACTGTTCTCACAACACCATCACAGGTTATTACACTCACATCATCACTTCCACACACAGTAGGCACAACATCCACTTTCCCCATTCCCACTTCCCAACCCCCTGCATCTTCCACCTCATTTAGTCTTGCACTCGACACGATGCTTGAAGCTGCCACTCAGCTCAAGCAAGAATATACATTATTGGAAGAAAATAACAAAGGGCTTTGCACCCTCTCAGCAACACTCCAAGAGCGTGTCACTGCTTTGGAGTTCATTCATACGGAGTCACAACGCAAGATATCCGCCCTCGAACAGACAAATGCGCAACTCGAGGCGAGACATATGGAAGAGCGCAAAGCCATGGAGGAACAGCTGCGAGATCAGATGGGCCGCAACGCAAGGCTTCAACGAAATATGGCTTTGCTACGACGACATCTAGCGGCAGCTCAAGAAGAGAACAGACGGCTTCAACAACAAAACCAAGAGAATCTCGAGGCGGCCATGGAGAACACCCCGGGAGCACCCATAGACCCGGTCAAATTTCAAGCGGTCCCATCAGAGAGCATACAACAAATATTGGAAACGTATGCCAATCTGTTAGAAGCACATGATCAGCTTGCCGACCAGCTAAAGGACTTGCAGAGACCCCAAGAGTCTACACCACACCGACAGGAGCATAAAGAAATGACAGACGCTGCTACTTCAACCGAACCTGAACCTTCAACGCCCAACGACGTGCTGGAGTTACGGCAGCAGATCGCAGACTTAAAACTGAAGTTGATGCAGTACGAACGACCCCCTTCCCCACCAGAGCAACCGTCAGAAGAAGAAGCAGTTACCATCCCAGTGGAGGAAGCATTAGTCGACGCCTACGAGCCTCAACCATTCCCAGGAGGACGCGTAACAGAAGAAGGCCAAGAAACCTATGAGGAACCCCCATCAGCATGGATGAAACAAGTAGAGGAGATGGGGAAAACTCATCAGGAGCGGATATCCACTCAGATGCTGGCAATGAAGGCCATTGAGGACACCATCCTTCACTCAGAATACTTCAGACACATCGCCCCTAGACGCCTTATCACTAGTTCAGAACTGCAATACAAGCCCTATTTTGTACTGTTAGCTGACTACAATGCAGAAATCAAACGGGTCACCAACAAGTGCCCCACATTTGCCACACAGTTCGAACCAGAAGACATACCAGAAGCGGCACGAAAAGGGGTCATATTCCAACCAACGTGGAGGCAAAAGTTACTCGAAACTTACCCAGAAATGCTTCGAACATGGGATCATGCCCCCATGCATTTGAGGTACAATCCGTGTTTTGGGCCAGTGCAAAGACGCCGATCATGGAAAGCTTTTGCCATCAAGGTTCAGAATAACGCAAACTGCAAGGAATGGCTCAATTACCCCGCTATCGCCCCCCCAACCGGTACTCCTACAGTGTCATACATGATTGCAACCATCAGACATTGGATACCACGCCTCCACCCTATGCCAGATGTCGCTGCCCAGATGATGCTCAAGATCTTCGACATGATGCAGGTCGTACTCAAAACTTTTCGCAATGTATGCCGTATTCAACCTCCTATTCCCGGGTTTATTAATGGTAATTACGACCTGCTATATGATATGAGCACAACCCCGAGCATACGAGTGGCTTACGCATGGCATGCACGCATAAGATATCTCCCTGCCTGCTACAAGCAAACATTTGACGATATGTTCACCACGGGGTTTTGGGAAGCACATTCAGAGGTATTTGCGCCACGGCCTACGCATCTACTCCATCTCTTTGCATGCGAACAAACGATGCATTCTGAGCTTTACACGATGCCACAACCTGACATGCCTGGTACAGTGGATTGGGAGGCTTTGCAACGAGATCTAATCAGAGGTTTAAAAATCAAAGAACAAGAATTGGCAACCGACCTCCTGCAACAATACATTGATCAAACGGCGGAAAAGAGGTCTGTCAGAGGCGACAGACCCTAGGGGGGGGAGAGTGTTGACAGGATGCGGGAAGAAGCAAGTATGGACACACATGAAGATCTAGCACTGAGGCAACTTATTTTTTTCAAAACCCCCACATCATTCTAAAGTGATTCTCATCACTACGAACCCTTGTAAATATCATTTCACCTTTTTGTAGCTCCATTTTGTACAAGCCGAGGAGTCCTCGAGCTTGGGGAGCCTTAGATGTAGTTGCCTGTCAATTTTCATAATTTTTAGATCTCGTTTGTCCCTCAAATAAGCCCCGGAACCTAATTTTTAACTAGGCCGGACACTAGGTCTGAACAGGGCCAAAGCTAGTCAAGAACTATAAATAGAGCTAGAGAGCTCATTTTAGAGGTTAGCTTCTTGTAGTTTGAGCTTGTATGAGAACGTTCTTGCAATAGAAGTGATTCCATTGTCTTCCTCTCTTTGATCTTACTGTGTGTGCACGTGTGTGTGTATGTGTGTGCATGCTTGTGTGCTTCTCACTCACACACTTGTGCTTCCACTTGCTCGTGGTCTTCATACCATCCTCATGTCTTCCCGGATTGACATTAAAGGAGGTGCTACTCATCTCTGAGCTACAGGAGGCCTATTTGCAAGGTAGAAATCTTTATGGAATTGTAGCAGGTGATGAAGCTATGCCTATTCCAAGATCCAAAGGAGGACCTACACAAGAGGAGACAGATAAGCTCACACTTTGGTGCGCAAGGGATGCTCAAGCAAGGTCGTACATACTAAACTCTATCTCTGACTTTCTATTACCACATATTAGAGGATGCAAGACATCTCAAGAGACTTGGGATGCCCTGGAGACTTCTTTTCTGCTAGTACCAAAGCAAGAGAGAATCATCTTTGGAACGAGTTCAAACAAATGAAGAAGACACCTAAAAAAACCATCACAGAGTTTGTTACCAAAGTCAAGGAGGTTGCGGATCAGTTAGCATCCATTGGAGAGCTGATTGAAGAAGAGGTCATCATGAGGCAAATTCTCAACGGCATTCGAAGTGATAAGCAATGGCAATCCTTCACGACGGCTTATGATCTCATCATGGATGTGCAAACTCCAGACTTCAACGTCTTTCTTGGACAACTCTTCAATAAAAAAGCCAACAATAGCATAAAGGAAGGTAACTCTTATCATGGTAATTCAACTAGCGCTCTATATGCAGATAAGAAGGATAAGAAGCAGAAAGGCAAGAAGAAGGAAGAAGACGAAGAAGAGACTTCCCAAGCCAACTTCACAAGCAAGAGCAAGTGGAAAGGGAAGAAGAATGGACCAAAGCAAGACAAAGCCAAAGGTCAGAATGTTCAACCTTGTGCCATATGCGATAAGACCAACCACACCACTCAGAATTGTTGGTTCAATGGGAAGACCCAGAAAGGAAGTGGAAGAGGTGGATATGGCGGCAATAGAGGCAGAGGTGGACACAACTTCAACAATAACAATAGAAGCTATAATAGAAGGGACTACAACAATTATTCAGAAGATCAACCACATGAAGACTCATTACTTCTTATGAATCTAAGCCACAAAGAAGGTAAAGAAGATGATCATTTCTTCTACATAGATTCAGGATGCTCGAATCATGTTGCAGGCAACATTGCTCTTCTATCTGACTTGGAAAGTCCAAAGCATAGACATGAAGTGAAAACAGGGGATGACACGAAGCACAATGTGGAGAAGATTGGTAATGTCAAAGCTTCCAATGGCAGGACAAACATTCTGAGTAAGGTTCTCTATGTACCCACTATCACTAAAAACCTAATAAGTGTAGGCCAAATAGTTGAAAAAGGCTTGCAAGTTAGGTTCACCCAACATGGAGCTTTTGTGGAAGATCCATGTCAAGGATTCAAGAAGATAGCCCGAGGTGAGAAGCATGGTAGGCTCTTTACTTTTGAAGCAGGAGATACCAGGAACATAGCTCTATTCAACTTTGGGTCTCAAACCCTAAGTGAGCTTGAAGTGTGGCATAAGAGACTTGCTCATGTGAATGAAAGAACCTTGAAGGATATATGCAGGGATCAAAGTGTTCTAGGACTGCCGAACATATCAAAGCAACACATGATCAACAGGTGTGATGCATGTCAGATTGGGAAGGCACAAAGACAACCATTCAACCACAAAGGCTACATCCACAACAACTTATTGGACTTAGTACATACAAATGTATGGGGACCAAGGCAAGAACCTTCATTGGCAGGATCAAGGTGTTATGTCTCATTTATTGACGACCATAGTAGATGGAATGTTCTATACTTTATCAAGAGTAAGAATGAAGTATTTGATTGCTTTAAGAAGTATCTTGCACATGTGGAGAATCATACAGGTAGATCACTAAAGAAGCTCAGATCTGATGGAGGGGGAGAATACTTCTCCAAAGAGATTGATGAGTTCTTGTAGGACAAAGGTATCAAAAGGGAAGTGACTACTAGGTACTCTCCTCAACTAAATGGAATTGCAGAGAGGAGAAACAAGACATTGGTTGGATCAGCCCGAACAATACTTGAAGAGAAGAAGTTGCCACATTATCTATGGGCAGAAGCTATTTCAACTGCAGTGTACCTTGTCAATCGACTGCCATCCAAATCACTTCAAGGTATGACTCCTTATGAAGCATGGCATGGAAGAAAACCTAGTCTTGGACATTGCAAGGTTTTTGATTGTTTAGCTTATGTTCATGTACCATCACAAATAAAGTAAGCTAGATGAAAGGGCAACAAAGGCAGTGTTTATTGGATATGATTCAACTTAGATGGGTTACAGGTTCTTCAATCCTTCAACCAAGCAATTCACTACAAGTAGAGATGTTGTGTTTGAAGAACACAGGTCTTGGTATGATGAAGATAAACAAAAGGTAACACTACCATATGATCTTGATTCTGACTCTCATCAATTAGGAAGCAAGCATGATACACAGGTCCAGGATCCAAGAAGTGATACAGACGATGACCAAGATGAAAGAGAAAGGGATTACAAGCTATGGAAGTCAAGAGGCAAAGCAAAGATGCAAGAGGTTGGAGAATGCTCCAAACAAGCACCTAGAAGATCAGGAAGAGAGAAGAAACAACCAGAAAGGTATGGATATGATTCCACATTTGTTACAAAGCATTCAATCTACTTGGCAAAAGACTCTATTTCAAAGGAACCCTCAACCTATGAAGAGGCAAAGGGAAACCCTAATTGGGAAAAGGCCATGAACGAAGAGATAGATGCATTGAAGGAAATGGACACTTGGGATTTGGTTCCAATGTCGTCGAATCAAAAGGTAATTGGTTGCAGATGGGTATATAAAGTTAAAAGAAATTCACATGGATCAGTTTGCAGGTACAAGGCAAGATTAGTTGCCAAAGGATGCTCACAAACTCATGGTATAGACTATGAGGAAACATTCTCACCAGTTGCAAAGATGACTACAATCAGGACATTGATAAGTGTAGCTGCTGCAAGGAATTGGAGACTCCTCCAACTTGATGTGAAAAATGCATTCTTAAATGGTTGGATAAGTGAAGAGGTATACATGTCACAACCACCAGGTTTTGAAAACCCTAATCATCCATCTTATGTTTGCAGACTTAAGATGGATTGAAACAAGCTCCAAGAGCTTGGAATTACAGGTTGGTTACATATCTTCAAGATCAAGGGTTCAAAGCTAGCAGCTCAGATCCTTCTCTATTCATCAAAAGGGATCACAATGAGGTTATCTATCTATGTGTATATGTAGATGATATTATTGTGACAGGTGATGATCTAAATGGCATTCAAAGGATCAAGAGACACATGCAAGAGGAGTTCAAAATCAGTGACCTAGGTGAGCTCACATATTTCCTAGGTATGCAGGTGATATACACAGATGAAGGAATGTATTTGACTCAAAGAAGATACATTGAGGATCTTCTTCTCAAGTTCAAAATGGAGAACACTAAACCTGCAGGTACACCTTTGGAGATGAATCATAAACTTAGTGTTTATGAAGGTGAGAAAATTGAAGACATTAAAGAGTATCAAAGCTTGGTAGGTAGCTTGATATATGCTACTCACACAAGGGCAGCCATCTCATATAGTGTGGGAGTGCTTAGTCAGTTCATGCACTCACCAAGAAGACCACACATGGATGCAGCTAAGAGAGTACTTAAGTATCTCAAAGGTACAATCAATGAAGGTATATTCTATCCTTACTCTTCAGATTTGGATATCAAAATCTACTCAGATGCAGATTGGGCAGGAGCTAAGGATGATAGAAAAACTACATCTGGTTACTTAGCATTTGCAGGTTCAAAGCTAGTGTCATGGAGTTCCAAAAAGCAACCAATAGTTGCTTTATCCTCAACTGAACCAGATACAGAGGCTTGACCATAGCAACTCAAGAGGCAATATGGTTAAAAGCATTGTATACAGATTTGGGACTTGTGAGTTCCAAACCTCATATATTTGGAGATAATGTAAGTTCCATGCATCTAGCGGCAAATCCTATTTTCCATGCGAGAACCAAGCACATAGAAGTCCATTATCACTTCATCAGGGAGAAGCTCATGGCAAAGGAGATTGACATTTCTTTTGTTCCGACTGAAAAGCAAGTAGCAGATATGATGACGAAGGCACTTGATGGAATAAAGCTTTGTAGATTCAAAGCTATGGCAGGTATTCAACCTATCAGAGAATGAAGACTCAAACATACTTTAGCTTGAGGGGGAGCTATTGGAACATCAAGCTTACACTATGCTTGAGGTGGATTTGATCTACATCAAAGGCTATCACGTCGAAAGAATATCCGTTGGAGAGTTCTTTTTCATATGCTCATTTATTGTATTTTTTGAGAATATTTTGATGGCTCATTTACCGTTGTAAAAGCCTTGAGTTGTACACATGTAAAGGTAGAAAGATAGAGCCCAAATCCCACGAATTTGTGGTGGTTGAAGTTGCATTCAATCAAGCAATCAATCACCTAAAAGTAGATCAATCAAGATCTTCACTTTTCCTAGATTGTAGGGAAGTGAATTGATTCCCTCCAACAACCATTCCCACCTTCATTTGAATTCAAATTCAAGTTGTAAAAGTCGTGGAACACTCCTAGAGGCTATATAAGGAGTTGAAATCACTTGTATTATACATGGAAGCAATATACATACACTTGTGACCATCATTGTCTTGCTCCTTCAATTTTCTGCATCATCTTCTTCGCCAATAGTAATCTTGCAGAGGCTGCTGCTCTCTCCTCAGAGCTCCAAATTGAGTGAAAGAGGACTCATTGGAAAGTTATTAGTGTCTAGTGTATGCTTGTAAATTGTCAAAGCATTTGGTTCAGCAGATTTGGAGAAATCTCAGTTTTTCTGCCTCGGGGTCAATCTCTACGTATTCTTGAAAAATAGGAAGTACCACCGGTGAATGTCGCATTCATTCCTATAGCATATTTTGCTTATTCCTTATATTTTTGTGCATTCCATACACTGAACCCTATGTGTATCACTCCCATAAAAGGATTTTTTCTAATTGTAATCACGCTGGTCGCTATGGGCATTTGAAGTTCATTGTCTCTTCCATAGATAGTAAGTTTTTGAGCTAGTCGACCCGCGAACCTATCTGTTTTGTATCGACTCATTCTCCTTGATGCTCCAAGGTACATAGTGTGTTTCTTTGCACTTATCACATGCCTATAAGGTCTATTTGAGTCTCCATAAGCTCAAGGGCTGGTCTTGTGCCGGTTGGCTTGACCAAACTTCGTCGCTTCGAAACACACTTTTCTACCTTCGACAAGCTTCTCCAAGTTTCTTTCAATTCTCATCACAAAGACTAGACGCAGCCATATCATAGCAATCTGATGCAAAGGAGGCACTATGAGAGCCTGAACGAGTACAATATGACAAAGGTGCATCTAATTTGCTGTCATGCAAAGTCTGCACCAGCCATTTTGGCATAGTTTTTGCCTGCTCAATGTCAACTCTCTCATCAACAAGTGCATCATGTAAATCTGCATCAGAAATGGAATGATCTGCATCATCATATGAAACCTGCAAAGGCTCAGAAGTTGCCTCATTAGGACCAGCACTAGACTGTCCACCTGTAAAAAGAGGCATCAAAGTATCATACATGTCTTTGGAGCTAACAGATGTCTCATTAGTACATGAAAGCAATGGTTGAATAGCATCTTCCACAAAGACAACATCACGGCTAACCAGAATGCATTTAGTCTGTGGATAATACAAACGATAGCCTTTACTTTCAGAATTGTACCCAACAAAAATACATTTTACTATCTTATCATCCAATTTTCTACGATGTTGTTCAGGAATTAGTGCATATGCCAAACAACCAAAAACACGCAGATGAGCAACAGATGGCTTGCGGTCATGCCAAGCCTCATATGGAGTGATAGACTGTAGCGCTTTAGTAGGACTCCTGTTCAATACATATGCTGCACACATGATAGCCTCAAGCTAGAAACTATGTGGTAAAGCTTGACTCTTGAACATGCACCTCGCCATCTCCATGAGTGACCTGTTCTTTCGTTTAGCAAATCCATTCTGTTGAGGTGTACACGGCACTGTACACTGGTGTTTTATCCCACGTTTAGCCAGCAATGCATTAAAATCAGAAGATATATATTCCCCCCCTCGATCAGAATGGAGGGTGCCCATCTTACATGCTGACAAATTTTCAGCCAAAAACAAAAACTGTTTAAAGCACATGAACACTTCGGACTTTGCCTTCAATGGATATACCCATGCATGCCTGGAAAACTCATCAATGAAAGTCACGAAGTAAAGATAATTTCCAAAAGAAGGTGTCTGCATAGGACCACAGACACCACTATGTACAAGCTGCAATTTTTGCGTAGCCCGAATTGAACCATCTTTTGGAAAGGAGGAACGCTGCATTTTGCCCAAAATACAGCCTTCACATACATGTTTTCCAGGTGCCTCAAGCTTGGGCAAAGAAGACACCATATCAAATTTCTGCAGACGTAGCAAACTAGCAAAATTCAGATGACCAAAGCGTGCATGCCAAAGCTTTGCATCTGACATAGCCTGAGAATCATGAACTGCACATGCCGAATCATTCACAGATCTTTCATAGTTGATGAGCTTATATATCCCACGACATAAAATGCCAGAAGCAATAACAACATCGCATTTGACAGATCATGAACTGTACATCTGTCATCAACAAATTTCACAACCAAGCCAATCTTGGCTAATGCAGAAATTGATAAGAGTTTCTTCTTGATCCTTGGCACAAATAAAGCATCTGACAAGGTGAAAGAACTACTATCAGCAATAGTCAAAATGATCTTACCAACTCCCATAACAGGATAAGAGGAGTTGTTGGCACATGTGATAGTATTCCCTGTAGGGGCAGGCTCGAGTGAAGAGAAGAAACTGCGTTGCGAGGTAATATGTTTGGTCTCCCCACTATCAAAGTACCAAACATCTGAGTCCACTACAGACATGCACTGCTCATGAGAAGATGGGTCAAAACTGCAAACAGTAGTAAACGCCCATTCTTCTTCCTGCACAAGATTAGCAGACTCTGTTTTTGGTGTAGAGGCTTCTGCAACAACCATTCCAGCCTCCTTTTTCTTTGCCTCTTTTGCAGCCAGTTTTGGACAGTTCTTTATGATATGATCATTCCCTTTACAGTACTTGCAAAACAATTTCTGCTTTTCTGATTTCTTCTCATCTTTATCCTGGTTCTTCGAATGTGTAGCATTTGCAGATTTCTGCTTACTAGTAGAAGAGCTCCATTTTCCTTTGCCCTTCTGCATTAGGGGAAAAAATGAACCCTGAATGGGCCTTTTAGATTAAGGAGTGATAAGTGATGGACCAATCAGAAGAGGGTGGTGGCCACAGTCTATGCCCTATAAAATACTAGGCTGAAGGGGGAAGAGGGGACATATTTCTCCCTTATTTAATGAGCTACCTCTAGAGAGAGAAGGAATCTCGTAACTTTGTTGGGCCCAAAAATTCAAAATTGCTAAAAAGTTAAAAAACTCATCATAACACCTGAAAATGGACCCCCCATTACTTTTTAGGGTCAAAAGTACTCTTTTTGACCCCAAATTCAAAATCCGTGCATGTTTTGAGCTCAAAAAAATGGGGTTTTTTCAAAAATACTCAAAAAAGAGTTATTTCCCTCCTAAACCTCACATTTTCATACCTAGGTCCCAAAAAGTCATCTTTTCCCACTAGTTTCACTCTGTAGCACACCATTGAAGCTCCTCTTTCTACACTTCAATCTACTTGCATCTCCTATCTCGAATTACTATTGTAGCTTGAAGACTTTTAGCTTCAATGGCAATAGCTAAAGTGTCTAGGCGACCGAAAGATGAAATCCTCAGAGTAAGATGTCACAATATCAAGGCCACAGATGGACAGTGGCTATCACATGAGTACTCCAAAGGTGCATGGGTGTACATGCAACCCTCTAGAGTTGGGCCTCATCGAGTTAGAGATCGTGGAAACTTAGATCTTCATTGGAAGGGAAAGTTACTTGGCTTCAAGAATCACAGAGACAATGGGATGGTTGCTATTGTACAACATGTTTTTACAATGGAAACTATGAAACTTGAAAACTCTAGTAGAATGAGATATCCTGTGAATTGTAAGTATTACTCTACAATATTTTATGTTTTCTTGTGTCGGATATATTTCTGAACTATTTAGATATGTTTTTGTTTGTTTCAGATATATTTCCTTCTACTTTTCTGGAAGATCAACCACTTCATAGTCTTACAGGTACTTTCCAGGCATTGCATGCAGATGTTGGTGCACTAGTCTTTCCAGAAATATCTCCTGCTCAACTTTACCATGTTAGAGTTTTCTTTTACACACATAGATATGTTGTACCCTCTACAATGAATGGTTTTGGAAGGTTAGAGAGAATTGAAGTACATTCTCTTCTTAGCTTGGAGTGGCCAAAACCTGGTATATGGTCCGTATCATCTTTGAAGCAAAAGATGGTAATGGATATACATAACTCTTTGAAATTCACAAAAGTGTCTAGGTCTGTAGGTTTGCACTGGTCTTTTTCCATTCATTTTTTTGTATATTTATTCCAAGGATTCTCATTCCAAGAGACTTCCACCATGTTCATGTGTAAAGATATCACATATGAGCAAGTCGAAAGTCTTCTTGGTGAAGATTGGGGTTTGATAGAAGGAATTGCAAAAGGTGATAAATATCTTTGTAAAATAGGTGGAACAGGTATAGGATTTTGATATTTGAAACAACGTACTTCATTATACATCAGATTCTACTATGATCATTGGATGTGCAAACTTGGCAAATGGATACCATTTCAAAGTTCAGAAGGATCTTTACAGTCATTTGAAATAAAGCTTAGATTGCCCAATAATGAAACAGAAACTATTTTAGTGAATAATCATTGGGCCTTGGCTAATTTGAGAGAACACTTGATGATTATGGGGTTTGAAGGACTAACTCAATCCAAATTCAAAATTCGAGGACATAAGGTGAGAAATGTTTCGGGCTTTTGTTAAAGTAATCTTTTCATTATTGTTTATTTTACTTTAATGACTTCAATTTCTTGCAAATTGATTACAGGTGGGCAGAAGAATGGAATACAAAATGAAAGTCCCTGTAGATTGGAGAAAAGATGGAACAAAACTCTCATTCTCATAGTTCTTTTGCAACCTGATAATGTCACTTCTTGGGCCCCAGTCATTGTATCTCATAGTTTTTTCACTTTCAAGAACCTTGTAAAAAGTAGGACAATTGATTCATGTTAGATATTGTATATACCTTCTTCTCTGATCCCTTCTCTCCTACTAAGATATCTAAAAATCCTCTTGATCTAGAATTGTTCTAGAAATACTTTACATCATGGATGAGCATCACAAATTTTGTGATGCGTTCTTGCATTTGCAAGCACTTCAAGTTGTACAATCATTGATACCAATGATTTGTAAATTTTGTAAGATTTGATATTTGTAATGAAAACATGTTTACTCTCACATTTTTGTAGTCTACAACTCTGCATTTATAATTTCTCTTGGTGATTATTCAATTTTTGCTTTTATATAGAGTACGTTCAAGTTCACAATAATTGATATTTTATTGGTTAATTTTCTCAATAGATGATCATTTATGAAGTTTGAAATACAAAGGATATAACTAAAAAATGCCATTCATGTTAGATATACTCAATACTTACTCCTCAAGTACCACAAATGATCCATGGTGCTCTAAGTTATAAGGCCCCCATTATGAGGAGAAACCACTTTGAGAGTACAAACATCCATGGACCCTTAACTTATAAGTTATATGAGTTTTATATGTGAAAATTTATGGTAATAAATGGTCTTTGTGATTGATGCCATGAAATAAGTGGGGCATAAAAGTTTTGCCAATTTGAATGCCATTCAAGCTGAAAATAAAGGCCCTCTGGTGCCATGGAATTTCCCCATAGAACCTTAATGGGAGGAGTTCAAAGGGGGATTTCTGCCTTATGTGGGGTATAGAGGCACAACAAGAATGCTACACATGAGGATATTATCCTAAATTATACTTTGCAAACTATTTTATCTCATGTGACTATGTTTGTTTATATTGGCTCCCATTGTAGAAGTTGTATATGCATGGATCACTATAGAGTAAGTGACTTGTTAGAAATAAGTTCCACGACTCTAAAAATCTAAATAATAAAGTTTCATATCCACTAAAAATAACCTTGCATGGCATCAAAAGTATCAAAAAAGAGGAGCCATAGAAACATGGGATATGTCTTCACAAAAGTTTTGTAGAGGCCTATTGTGTGTTTATATGGATGAACTTTTTTTGTGCTTTTGAGGCCATGCAAGTTTATTTCTAGTGGATATGAAACTTTATTATTACAAATTGAATGTCCATGAAACTCATTATGTGCTCAACTCAATTTACCAATGGAAAAATGACTTTATAACCATAAATGATTTGCTCTGCACACATAGCATGTTCACTTGAGTGCATATGATTGTGAACATATGATATAGATCAATGTGGAGTTGAGCATGTGTAAGAAAGGTTATGAAAAAATATATTACCAATGAGATAATTCTAATTACAAAACATCTCTTCAAGAAGAATGATCACATAGTCATATATGCTCCTATCTAGTTCTTGGGTTGCATAATTTTCCTAAAATTTGCAAGAATTAATACTTATTTCCACCATTTGATGACTTTGCATGACCTCAAAGCACCAAAAAAGGTTTATATCTCATGAATGGTTTAGATTTTGGAGAAATGGATGCTACCATCATGTCCAGAACATGCAAAAACCCTAAGATTGACTGTTTATTTGTCCAATTCTGACATCTAGAGCCTTGGAAACCTCAAAAAGCACCAGAAAAGGGGCAGCCACAGAAGCGCGGGATTGGCCTCTGCAAAAGTTTTGCAGAGGCCAATCCCGCGCTTCTGTGGCTGCCCCTTTTCTGGTGCTTTTTGAGGTTTCCAAGGCTCTAGATGTCAGAATTGGACAAATAAACAGTCAATCTTAGGGTTTTTGCATGTTCTGGACATGATGGTAGCATCCATTTCTCCAAATTCTAAACCATTCATGAGATATAAATATTTTCATAGAATTTATGGTTTTACAATGGTTTCCTTTGTGTTTATGACATCATCTCCCTCTCAAAGCGATAAGTTCCATGCGAAGTAGCTATGTAACTATGATATTTTTTGGAAATTGAATCTTCATAGTTATTGGTCTTCTTAGAGTTCTTTATATGTTGTATTGGAACACGATGATGATGGATATCCATGATGGTACTAGAAAGGGATTGTAGTATATCTAACTAAAGAATCAAGGGCATGATTCTCATGATGGATATTACTCCTTTTCTGACTCAGATGATGATCTTTTGATGTGGAATGGTGATCGTGGAAGTCTTAAACCCAGCTTGTATCTTCTTCCTAGGACATTTGAATATGATGTGGTTAGTGACAATACAACTCCCTTCTTTCAAATTTTAGGTTCATGGACCTTATTATATGCACAACCTAGTTGAACAATGCAAATACTAGTTTTGATTCTAAGGGATTTGTTTTGCACACATACACTCTTTACGCAAGTTGATACAATTATGAACATATGATATAGATCAATGTGGACTTGAGCATGTGTAAGAAAGATTATGAAAAGTAGATTATCATAATGGAAATGTGATTTTACAAAATGTATCTCATCAACAAGAATGATTACATAATCATGTATGGTCCCATCTAGTTTCTTTGGTTGTATGGTCATCACCTTCACATGAGCTACACACAAGTCAATATCTTTCAAAATAGAAGTAAGGAATGCATCTCCTTCCTCTTGGATGGCTTGAAGTGCTATTGATTATATCCAAAGTCTAGTGCATTAACTTTGAATCACTAAGGATCGATAAAATTTGCTCACTTTTTTGTTGCTTTTGCATTAGGAGAAACTTTAGATTGTGCTACATATGATCTATGATGTGGTTGGTAGTTCTTATTCATTTTACATCTATGCCTTGATTGACATTGTGACACAATTTTAGCATATGTTTCTTTTCTCATATGTGGGTAGTGTTCTTTGACCTTATAGTAGTGACTTTATAGCCTCTACTTGATATGATGTTGGAATATGCATATGTTTCATGATGATTCCTTGAAGCTCTCCTTTTTGGATGACTTGGAATGGTTACTTCATGCATGTTTCATCAGCCATGTTCCATTTGGAGGTAGATTGAGTTCAAATGGTTCATCACCAATGATTAGTGGATCTATTATTCCCCTTTGTGCATGTCCTTAGAATCTTTTTATGAATGGTCACATCTGTGGCAGTTGATCTTCATCATGCTCACAAGAATGATTCTATGGATGAGGGTATGAACTATTTTGATATTCTTAATCGACTTCACTCTGTCATATTGAGCCACTCTATGATTGTATGGTGACCTCTGTTGCATGTAGACCACTTCATCCTCTCTGATGGAGCTTCATCCAAGGTGGTCATTATGTACCTTGAGCATGGATAGGATATACCACAAAAACTTGTTAGTATAAAATAATCAATGATGCCTCTTATGTAACTTGAGTTCCAAGTTGAACCCTAAAACACTTTTTGTGCATGACATTGATCATGATGCAGAGGACTTGCTGATAACCTCCAATTTTCACTTGCAATGTTGTGTTGTAATTTCATGAAAACATTTCTAATAGTCAAACTCTTGCAAAAGTTTTTTGAAGAAAAGCAAGTGAGTATTATTCCAACGAGTCAACATGCATAGAACCACTAATATGACATGTACTTTTTAAGAAATTACTATTAGATCTATAGTGGGAATTTTCCATCACTATTGTACTAGAATCTTGACTGATAAAAATCGATACATCAAAATTCTCCATATGACAATATAACATGTAATATTTCAATAATAAAATGAGCACAATTTAAAGAAACAAACATCTGAATGTAGAATGTACCTTACCTTTCACTATTCCAAGTCATTGATGATTAGTATCTTTAATATGAATTTGAGCCTATAACCACAACATGTAGAAAAAAGATAAACATATATAAAATCAAATTCAAAAGGGATATGAAAAGAATATTGGTAGAGGTAGATTTTATTCTAGAAGAAGAACATTGATTTTTGAATCCTCTATAGATTAAAAATTAATTTATTTATTGTTTTGTACAAACAAAAGCATATGTATATGAGTTCTTCATAAACTAAGGATTTGATTTCTTCATTGACTCCTTAGTCATGGTTGCATGCTAAACATACCTAGGCATATTTTCTTTTATGTGTAAGGACTATGTGGAAATATCAATCATGTTCTCTTTATAATTCATGTTCCTAATGAATAACTTCTATAATCATGGCGAAATGATTCCACACACATTTTCCTATCCATACTGTGTAATATTGGTGTCATAATTCTTTTGAAAAGAAGGAGAAGTAAGAGAAACTATTAACAATTTAAAGTGCTTCTTTGGTGTTGATGAAGCACTTATTTCGTAGATGAATTACCTATGCAAAGGAAATATTGGTTTAATTCTTTTGCAAATATGAGAATCAAGAAAAATATATACCTCATTAGAAGAATATGGTGTCTCTGTCCTCCAACTCCACATGAAAGAGCTTCGAATGATGGTATTGTGTGCTTTTCCTCCTGAAAAATAGTAGATGAATACTGGAAAGTAAAATGAATAGTACATCTTTGATCACAAAGAAAGAATGAACCACCTACTTGGACATGCATATTGTCATCTCATGGGAGAAAAATTTCTTTGTGAGTGATTCTATTATTGTTACATCTTCTCCTTGGAGGAAATTGTGCGAGAACCCCATGGCTGCTAGAATTCAAGAGGTAAGAGAGAGAAAGATAGAAGAGAATCAAAATAACATGTATAATGGACTAAGAAGTATTTGTACATAGAGAAAATTACTTTTTTGATATGTGTATGGGTCAAGGTGAGGTTTTCCATTCTATGTGAGTGAAAATGAGAAAAATTTGAAAAACTCATTTTTTGAGGTAGGGAAAGTTACGAGTTTGATGATGTGGCATTTTACTTTTGGAGCAGTTTGAAAAAAGAACTATTTTGAGTGATTTTATTAAAAAATCCATAAAAAAAAGTAACTTCTGACATGTATATTAAAAAATGGGCCCTTTTTAGTAAGCAATAACTAACTCTGTGACTTTTAAAAAAAAAGTCATTTTTTTATTCACAAAGATGGACGGATTTGATGATGTGTAAAGTGGAATCTCTCTCTCTTTCTTTTGCAGAAGAGAGAGATGACCCTACTTGGGCCTAAAAAAAAGCCTAGTCTTGCCTACTAAAAAGTGCTCTATTAAATGCACTTTGTTCCCTCAAGCAAGAACAAGATTAGGCTTAATCCCTTAAAATTAGGAATCCTTACAAGGCCCATGCAGGGTTCATTTTTTCCCCTAATGGACTAGCCAGGAAAGCTTGATCTGCAACACGCATAATCGACCTGTTCTGCCTGGACTGATCTTCCTGCAACAAAACAGAAACTAACTCCTCAAATGATAAGGCATTGGGATTGCCTTTCATCATCAACCGAAGAGTAGAAGCAAAACTTTGATATGAATCAGGAAGACCATTCAGAACGGTCTACACAAGTGAGCTATCTGGTATAACCTCATCAGCAGAAATCAACTGTTCCTTCAAATCTTTGATCTTCGTTAGGAAACTATCCATAGAATCACCTTCATTCATGTGCTCACTCTCCAACTGTTTTCGGAGGTAAGCAAGATGAGCCTCATTCCTAGCTTGGTACAATGTGGTAAGTGTATCCCAAGCATCCCTAGATGTTCTGCAAGAGCGAATATGAGGAATAATGGCATGTTTGACAGACAAAGCTATCAATGCATGTGCCTGGGAATCTCTGCCATCCCAACAAATCTGCTCTGCAGTAGGTGCAGTAGAAACAGCAGCACGAATAGGAATCTGCACAATATCATCTTCGACACCATCTTCATCAGCTCCAGCACCTGTATTCGTAGTACTTGTTGTTAGAGGTGTAACAGGACATCTTTCAATACCCTGCACAATGTTCCACAATCCTTTTGCAACCAATACATGTCGCATCATATAAGCCTATAATGGGTAGTTGGTACCATCCAACTTATCCTCAACAGCCAACATACGGAACACATCACTGCTTTCAGCCATGGCCGGTGACTAATATACCTTGATGCAGAAAATTGATTGTATCTCAAAAAGTTGAACGGAACTGCCCAAACGAGTTTTGCTAAACCTGTAGCAGACTTTGAGACGCTTATACTAGCGAACAGAAATAGGTATATACCTTTGGCACAAAAAGACGAAATAGCCTGCACAAGCACTACGATAGTGTGTTCGGAGGCCGAAACGAGCTCAGATCGCGATTTCGGCACCACAAAGCGAAGCCGTTTTGATCTCGAAACCACCTTGAGTATGCTCACCAAAATTCGTACGATTCTGAGACTGCAAACAGAGGAGTGTCGATGGCGCCCTAGATGAAGCGACGACCTGCTCTGATACCAATTGTTGGAGATAGATGTCTGCGGAAGCACGCGAACAACACAAGGAAGAAGAAGCTCGGAGCACAAACACACAATATTGAATGTATTACTAGAGAATGTACAAAGATTAGTAGCCCATTAGGGCAATAGGCGTATATACAAGCCGGGGGAAAAAAACCTCCTAAAGAGGGAAAAAAGTGCCCCGGTGGTCCTAGTGTGTTCACACACATCACTACCTAAATATATCAAGAGATAACATAATTGGGCACATACAAGATGTCAAAACTTAGAAAGAGGCTTGGAATAGTTTGGACATATTGCATGAGACCAATACAAAGGCATGGAAATTGAAAATGAAGAATGAGATGCATGCATGGGAGAAAAATAGCATCCCGATAAGTGACTACACTCCAGAATATCAAAAGCATATGTGATTTTCTTGCATCTATTAGCATCAATGTAGATGATGTTGATAAGGTTGAAGTGTACTTTCTTGGTTTAGTTGTTACACATAAGCATTTCATAACTTCTATTCACACTATGGAGAATATTCCAATTTTTTTAATCTTGTATCCATGCTAATAACTGAAGAAAATAATGTTGGTGAAGACTCAAACTCCCAAGGAAAATCTATTTCTGAGAAGGTAGTCTACTCTAGAAGAGGAAGAGTCCAAGATAAAGGCATTGGAAGTGGAGGAGGAAACAATAACCAAGTCCAAGGTCAACAACAAACTAATGCAAAATGTAGAGGAAATTTTGAGGTAAGAGAAGCCAAAGAGGCCTTCAAAATTTCCAAAGAAATGATTCAAGTAATGATAGTAATGGATGTTGGAATTGTGGTAAACATGGTCACTTTGAACGTGATTGCAGGTTGAAGAATCAAAATAGCAAAAAGGAATAAAACAACTATGCATCCACAAGTGTAGATGATTCAGAGAAGCTATTCATGGTACAACATCACATGATGAATACACTATCTATTTTTTCAAAATCAAATGGTAATCTTTGGTGTGTTGATTCAAGTGCTTCAAATCATATGAGTAGACATGCAAAATGGTTTTGTTGAAATAGGTGATGATACATTACATAATATCAAGCATACAAGAAACATAGCAGTATCCATGGAGGATGGGAGGGTTAAAAATCTTGTTGATGTACTTCATGTTCCCAATATTATAAAAATATAGATTTGATTGGACAAATTTTTGATCACGGACTACAAGTTAGGTTCAATGTTGATGGTATATATGTAGAAGAGTACAAAGAAATAAGAAAATTATGGGAAGTTTGATACATCTTATAATTACAAGCCCTGATCTAAGCTACACTATAGGACTTGAAAGTCAATTTATGTAGGTTCCCAAGAAATCACATTTAGATAATTTGAGATGTATTCTACATTACGTGAGTGCTACTTTAGATTATGCATTGTTTTATGAAGCTGATGCAGAATTGCAGGTTCATGAATACCCCGATGTGGATTGGGTTGGTAGTGTTCTAGATAGAAGATCTACTAGTGGCTTTCTATTCCCACTTGGGAGTGTTGCTGTTACATGGAGCCATAAGAAGCAACCCACTATTTCTTTTCTGAGTACATAGGTTTAGTATAGAGGTGCTACAATGGAAGCATGTGAAGCATCACGGCTAGAGATGCTACTTGCAGATTTAGGTGTGGAAGCGCAAAAGCGTATCAAAATTTATTGTGATAATTCTAGCAACATCTAGTAAGCACAAAATCTTGTTTTTCATGCTAGAACAAATCATATCAAGATACATTAGCACTTCATCACAAGTTACATAAAAAAACCTAATAAGTGAACCATCTAGGAATTCTTTGTGTCAATGCGACATCATGTGGATCTACAAAAGGATTTTTCGATAGATGCGTTACTCACAATGGTGCATGTGATCAACTGTCAATAAACACAACCAAAGAGTTGGAGGTAGCACAAAATCTATAGATAGGATAATCTTTGGACTCTGACGACCTAAAGGTCTTTGGCTACAAGGCCTATGTGCATGTTGTAAGAAATAATAACACAACAAAATAGATCGATAGACTGAGTTGAGAAAAAAACATAGACAAAGAGAGATGTAGATTGAGAGATAGAGAAATCAAACTCTCACATTTTCAAGAGTGGTGCAACTACAAAGATGGTTTTTTCTACCTGTGTGCTCCCAATGTGAAGCTTATCTAGCAATCTAGATAAATTTTAGATGAAAGGCTTACTAGTGCACAATGTTATGTAAAGCTACACATGGGCCATTCTTATATGGCTTCTACAATGGGAGTTCATATCCATAAACATAGCAAGGAGAGACAAAATAGTTGGCAAAATTGTTGGAGTAAGTCTATGAAAAGCCTAAGTATTGTCTTGAGTCCCACAAAGTCATAGAAGAAGCTTTAAAATGAAGACAATGTAAAGTTCACTTGTGAACTACCTCTTGTAATTTTTTGAAGTTTTACTTGATGTAAAAGTGAAAGAATCTTAAGTGGTTGATTCCACTTGATCAAAAGAGGAAAGTGAAGCCACGAATTTGTGATTGATGGTAGTTGGAGAATCAAATCAATCATAAATAGATTGAAGAGTGATTGAGGGAAGTTAGGCTCCCAAGATCAACTATAAATACACGGCAGTTTTAGTCGTGGTTAAGAGAAGACCTCCAAGAGCTGAGCTTTATGCCATATCAAGGTGTGGTTTCAAGGCACACATATGTATCAGTTAGTCCACTATATTGTACAATCAATATACTTTCATTTTCATGATCATTTGAGTTCATATCTTCATGTTCTTGTGAAGTGTATTGCTCACTGACATATCTTTCTGTTTTCACAGTCAATATGCAGAGATGATTTCTCTCATCTTGGTGAATACTTTTCAGTAATTTAACTTTGTAAATTTAGCTCTCTACGTCTACTGTATGCTCACCAAGTTTCATTACAATTGGAGCTTTCAATCTTCAGCTATGAGCATTTGAAGTCAACTCTATCACTTGATTTTCTTCTTCTCTGGCAACACTCTCTTATAGTAGTCATTTTGTTAGAGTTGTTTTGTAGTCCGTACTTGACCATTTTCTTTGATTTAAAGCTTCTTAGATTTCATCTACTATCTAGTATATGCCTACAAAATTTCATAATCATTTGATTCTTAAATCTTGTGATTTTTGCATTTTACTAATCATGGGTCTGAGTACTTTTGCAGCCCGAGACAATCGAGGCCATTCTATGACTTGCTAAGTTTGTTTCTCTTTGTGTAGTTCATCTTTTTTATCAAATCACTCATGATTGTTAGCTTACTAAGTGTACACGAGTTCCCCAAAAGGAATTAAGTTAATTGATGCTGTGGCCAGAGAATTCTTCAAAACTTTGGACAGGTGTATGAACATAACTAGCAAGTTTTTGGCTCTTGAATCTACTCCAACTTATCTGTTTTGATTCAAATTTTTGAGAGTGATCTTCCAAGGTACATAGGGTGTCTAATACATCATTTGGCAAGCTAAAGGGGCCCACCACATATCTCTGGAGTCCATTTGGCTGGTGTAGTGCAAAGTTTTTGCAGCACCACTTCATCTTCATCAATTACAAATCCATGTCTTCACAGTGGTATCAGAGCAAGGTTGGAAAACATGGGAGATGGATTTCCTTCATCAATTGTCAAATTGGATAGAGGTAACTACTTAGGTTGGTCATTAAGGATGGAAGCTTATCTTCAAGGAAGGAATTTATATGGTTATATAGCTGGAGATGAAGTTATGCCAAGTTTCAAGAACAAAAGTCAACCAACACAAGAAGATCAAGAAAGATTGAGCACATGGTGCTCCAAGGATGCACTTGCAAGGTCTTATCTCCTCAACTCTATCTCAGATGTTTTGTTGCCTCACATTAGAAGTTGTAAAACATCTCAGGAAGTGTGGAATGCACTTGAAGCCTTCTTCTCTTCAAGTACAAAGGCTAAGAAGCATCAACTATGGCTAGACTTCACAATTCTCAAGAAAGCTCCCAAACGAAATTTGACTGATTTTGTCACAAAGCTCAAGGACATAGCATATCAGTTGGGAAGTATTGGAGAGGTAATATATGAAGAGAAAATTGTAAGGCAGGTCATCAATGGCTTGAAGGCAGATGACAAGTGGGAAGCATTCACCACAACTATGGATCTATACATGGATATGCATGTGCTAGATTTCAACACACTCATAGGACAACTACTTACTCAAGAGGCCAAGCTTATCAAGAATGGAGAAAGCTCCAAAGGTAATCAATCTTCAACTTTGTATACTGATAAAAGCAAGTCCAAAGAAAACAAAGAAAGAGGAAAGAAAGTGGATGATGAAGCAGGCACACATCAAACTAACTATTCAGGTAGAGCAAGACATGGTAGAGGTAGATGTAGAGGAGGAAGAAAAGGCAGGGGGAGATCCCAAGACTCTAATTCATGCTCTATTTAATGGATTAACTAATCATACAACTGAAAATTTCTTTAGGAATTCCAGGAATCAAAGAGGCAGAGGCTACAATAGAGGAAGTTATGGCTACTTAAGAGGAAGGTTCAAAAATTACCATGGCAACTACAACAATTACAACCATTCAAACTATCAAGGAGGCAATAGGGGAAGAAAAGACTTCAATAACTACACAGAAGACCCAAATCAAGAGGACTCATTGCTAATCATGAATATGGCCATGCCACAAGGTAAATTTGATAAGCATGTTTTCTACATAGATTTAGGTTGTTCAAATCATGTGGCAGGAAATGTCGCCCTCCTATCAGATTTAGAAGATCCAAGGAACAAGCATGAGGTACAAATAGGAGATGATACAAGACACCTTGTGGAGAAAATAGGAAATGTCAAAGCACCTGATGGAAACATCAACTTACTCAGTAAGGTACTCTATGTCCCTACCATTACAAAGAATTTGATATGTGTTGGGCAGATACTAGAGAAAGGGTTGCAAGTCAGGTTCACAAAAGTAGGAGCATTTGTTGAAGATCCAAGTCAAGGATTCAGAAGAATTGCAAAAGGTGAAAAGACAAGTAGATTGTTCACATTTGAATTACAAGACACTAGAAACACTGCTCTCTTTGATTATGGTAGTTAGACACTCACAGAATTGGAAGTATGGCACAAAAGTTTAGCACATATTGGTGAAAGATCATTAAAGCAAATTTGCAAGGACCAAAGTGTACTTGGACTCCCTAACTTTTCAAAACAACACATGATTTATAAGTGTAGTGCATGTCAATTTTGAAAGTCTCACAGGTTACCATTCATGAAGAAAGGATATATGCATGAAGATCTCTTGGAGTTGGTTCATACAAATGTATGGGGACCTAGCAAGGATGCTTCAATATTTGGATCAAGGTATTATTTCTGCTTCATTGATGATTGCACTAGGTGGACTATATTATACTTTATGAAACACAAAGATGAAGTCTTTTCATGCTTCAAAAGATATTTGGCTCTTGTGGAAAATCGAACAGGTAAAACACTAAAAAGGCTAAGGTCAGATGGAGGGGGGGAATACTTCTCCCATGAATTTGACTCCTTTCTTCAAGAAAGAGGAATCAAAAGAGAGATCACTACAAGGTACAATCCTAATGAAAATGGAGGGGTAGAAAGAAGGAATAGGACAATCGTTGAAGCTGCAAGGTCTATGCTAAATGAAAAGTACTTACCTAATTACTTATGGGCTGAGGCTATATCCAAAGCCACTTATTTGATTAACAGGTTACCTTCAAAATCACTTGATGGCATGACACCATATGAGGCTTGGAATGGAAGAAGACCAATCTTGGATCATTGTAAGATTTTTGGATGTGTTTCTTTTGCTCATGTTCCTTCATAGGTTAGAGGCAAGATGGATCCCAAAGCAAAAAGGTGTGTCTTCATTGGATATGACAACAATCAAAAGGGCTATCGATTATACAACCCAACAACCAAAGGATTCTTGGTGAGTAGAGATGTAGTATTTGATGATAATAGTTCTTGGTATGAAGATTCATGTAGAAAAGGTCAACCTACCTTATGATCTTGAAGAAGATTTTCCAAAACTTATTAAGGATAGTTCTTCTAAAGTTGAAGAGCAGGGTACCTCAGAAGATGATGAAGAAACTCAATATGAAAAAATCAAAATGTGGAAGTCTAAAGGTAAAGCAAAAATATAGGAACTTGGACAAGAGGTAGAATCATCACATCATGGCCTAAGAAGGTCCATGAGGGAGAAAAGAAAGCCAAACAGTAATGGTTTTGATACTTATCTAGTCACTAAACATTCAATCTATATAGCTCAAGACATAAATCAAGAGGAACCTTCAACATTTGAGGAAGGAAAGAAGAAATCAGAATGGAGGCATGCAATGGAAGAAGAAATTGAAGCTCTTGAGGAGAATAACACTTGGGATTTGGTTCCCAAGTCTCCATCAATGAAAGTGATGGGCTCAAGGTGGATCTACAAATTGAAGAAGAACTCAGATGGCTCCATTAAGAGGTATAAGGTAAGGCTTGTGGCAAAAGGCTTTGCACAAACTCAAGGAATTTATTATGAGGAGACCTTCTCTCCTGTGGCAAAGATGCCTACTATTAGGGTTTTCTTAGTATTGCCTCTTCCAAGAATTGGAAGACACTTCAATTGGTTTTGAGAATCACATATATCCTAATTATGTGTGTAAACTTAAAAAAGCTTTATATGGACTCAAACAAGCCCCAAGGGTTTAGAATCACAGGCTTGTTTCATTCTTGCAGCACAAAGGATTTCAACCTAGCAAGGCAGATCCATCACTATTTATAAAAAGGAGTAATTCTGAAGTCATCTATTTGTGTGTATGTAGATGATATTATACTTATAGGAGATGATATAGATGGCATGAAGAGAATCAAAGAACAGATGAGAGAAGAGTTCAAGATAAGTGATTTGGGTTCACTTACCTACTTCCTAGGATTGGAAGTTGTCTACAAAGATCATGGTTTGTTTCTTACTCAAACAAAGTACATTAAAGACATGTTGGCAAAATTCAAGATGCAATATTGTAGGATTGCAGGTACTCCAATGGAGGTTAATCATAAATTGAGCTCACATGAAGGTGAACTCATAGAAGATGTGACATGTTATCAAAGCCTTGTGGGTAGTTTGAACTATGCCACATTGACAAGGGTTGATATATGTTATAGTGTGCGTGTGCTAAGTCAATTTATGCACAAACCCAGGAAACCTCACATGGAGGCTGCCAAGAGGATACTCAGATATCTCAAAGGGACCATGAATGAGGGTTTATATTACCCTTATGTATCTGATTTAAGTTTGAAATTGTTCTCTTATGTAGATTGGGCTGGCTCCAAGGAAGACAGAAGGAGCACCTCAGGTTATCTTACCTTTGCAGGTTCAAAACTTGTTTCATGGTCATCCAAGAAGCAATTCACAGTTGCTCTCTCTTCAACTGAAGCTAAATACAGAGGTCTTGCCATAGCTACTCAAGGAGCTATGTGGATGAAGACACTATTCACAGATCTTGGATTGGAATTTGACATTCCAACTACTTTTGGTGACAATATGAGTTCTATTCACTTAGCTGCTAATCCAATTTTTCATGCAAGGACTAAACATATTGAAGTTCATTATCACTATTTAAGAGAGAAGATTGTGAGCAAGGAGATTCAAATATCATATGTGTCCACTCATCAACAATGTGCAGATATTCTAACCAAAGCATCGGATGGTACAAAGCTTTGCAAATTCAAGGCTATGATAGGTTTGTAGGTAATCTTGGAGGATTGAAGACCTCAAGCATACTTGCCTTGAGGGGGAGCTATTGGAGCAAGTCTATGAAAAGCCTCAGTATTGGTTTGAGTCCCAAAAAGTCATAGAAGAAGCTTTAAAATGAAGACAATGTAAAGTTCACTTGTGAACTACCTCTTGTAACTTTTTGAAGTTTTACTTGATGTAAAAGTGAAAGAATCTTAAGTGGTTGATTCCACTTGATCAAAAGAGGAAAGAGAAGCCATGAATTCGTGATTGATGGTAGTTGGAGAATCAAATCAATCACTAATAGATTGAAGAGTGATTGAGGGAAGTTAGGCTCCCAAGATCAACTATAAATACATGGTAGTTTTAGTCGTGGTTAAGAGAAGACCTCCAAGAGCTGAGCTTTATGCCATATCAAGGTATGGTTTCAAGGCACACATAGGTATCAGTAATTCCATTGTATTGTACAATCAATATACTTTCATTTTCATGATCATTTGAGTTCATATCGTCATGTTCTTGTGAAGTGTACTATTCACTGCCATATCTCTCACTTTTCTCAGTCAGATTGCAGAGATGATTTCTTTGAGTTTGGTGAATCATTTTCAGTGATTTAAGTTGATAAAGTTAGCTCTCTAAGTCTACTATATGCTCATCAATTTTCATTACAATTGGATGTTTCAATCTCAAGCTATGATCATTTGAAGTCAACTGTGTCACTTGGTTTTCTTCTTCTTTGGCAGCACTCTCTCAGAACAGTCATTTTGTCAGAGCTGTTTTGCAATGCATACTTCACAATTTTCTTTGATTTAAATTCTGCTAGATTCCACCTAATGACTAGTATATGCCTACAAAATTTCATAATCATTTGATTCATAGATTTGCATTTTACTGAGCAGAGGTCTGAGTACTGTTGCAGCCCTTGAAAATCGAGGTCATCCTATGACTTTCTAAGTTTGTTTCTCTTTGTGTAGTTCATTCTTTTTATCAAATCACTCACGATTGTTAGCTTACTAAGTGTATAAGAGTTCCCCAAAAGGAATTAAGTTAATTGGTGCTGTGGCCAAAGAATTGTTCAAAACTTTGGACAGGTGTATGAACATAAATAGGAAGTTTTTGGCTCTTGAGTCTACTCCAACTTATCTCTTTTGATTCAAATTTTTGAGAGTGATCTTACAAGGTACATAGGGTGTCTAATACATCCTTTGGCAAGCTAAAAGGGCCCACCACATATCTCTAGAGTCCATTTGGCTAGTGTAGTGCAAAGGCTTTGCAGCACCACTTCATCTTCATCAACTACAAATCCATCTCTTCACAAAAATGGAATCCGATATTATCTCCATGACCATAAGTCCTACTATCTCGGCCCTACAGGCCACAGAGATAGGCCCCACAAAAGGGGCCAAGCCCCCCCTGTGCACTCCCCCCATTAAAGTTCTATCATGAAACTAGATGGTACCACAAGATCTTTATTTTCGTCTTCAATGGCAACCCAATGGCCCATAAGTTTATCCTCTATCTAACCTAATGGATAGGTTAAAAAAGATAATTTTTGACCATCATGATCACACATAGACCACTAGCAATTTCTTCTATAATGAGGCAAAGGTCCACAATCAACTAGTCAAGGGAGTGAAGGCAAAGGAATTCATGTTTTTCCAACTCTAGTTATGGTCCCTACATAGAATATGTTGTAGATTCTAGTTCTTGCATTAAAGCATCCCACCTCAATTGGATGGAGCATATGAGTAAGCTTGCACGCAATTGAAGGAGATACCACTAATTGATGCCCTTGCACCAACAACACCTACTTTATAGTGTTCAAGTAGAATGTCTTATCCTCCTCTAAGATTTTTTTGTAGGGGTGGAATATATCATGATGATAGATGGAAAAGAGTCTTTAAGCTACAAACAAGTTGTGTGGGTTGATGAACAAGACATGTTGAAAGTAATGGAAATTCAAATGGAAGCAATTCTCAAGAATGACACTTGTGAGTCGGTCACTTTATTAGAAGGTAATAAGAAATTTTCCTACAAATGGCTGTACAAGTTGAAGTAGGAAACTAATGGAACTCATCAAAATAGAAGGCTCTACTAGTTGGAAAACAATTTGGAAAAGAGTAGGGAATCGACTTCAAGTCTTTCCTATGGTGGTCAACATGAAAAACATATGGTAATGCTCGTTATCATCACAACATAGGAAGGCCAAAAGATGATTGAGATGGATGTCAAGACAACTTTCATACTTGATGGTCTCACTTACAAGGTCTATATGGAACAAGCGTAAAGTTTCATGGCCAAAAGAAAGGAAGAGCTAGTATATAAGCAATAAAAAATCCTATATGCTGACAAATATGGTACCAAAAGTTTGACCATTCACTAATTCTCAAGGATTTGAGTGGAGTAATTAGATTCCATAACTATACATGCAACAAGATATTGATGGAAACTTGACCTAATTTTGCATGTTGGTGACATGATAATTCTCACATGTGTTAGCTGAGACAAAGCAAAACCTAAGTGAAACTTTTGACATAAAGGATTTGGATAAAGCAACACACATCCTTCGCATGCATATTACTTAAGATATGAGTAATTGACACATTCCTCTCTCACAACTAGATTACATCTCTAGGGTGATCAAGAGATTCAAGATGGATGTATACAAGCTACCGATTATGCCATTGTGATTGGTTCAAATGACGTTCATAATTGATGGAGATCATCTAACATAGTGATGTTTAGTGTACAGTGTACCATGCCCATCAGATGGGAGAAGCAGTTCAGGTTATAATTGGATGAATTCCAACATAACAATATGTTTTGGTAGGATCTTATTGAATTATCTATAGTACATTTCTAGATATTCACCTACAATTGTGGTAAGAGGCCACATCTAGTCTTTGGTGGGAAATTTTTGGAGATTCTCTTTGCTTTTTCATAGATGTATTAGCAAAGCCCATATGTGCCAGAATGACTCTCAAGGTGATTGCACATTGATCTCTTCATTAATAGTGTTAGGATAAGGGTAGCATGAACATTCTATAATCCATCCTCTATGCATAAACATACATTCATTGTATTCATTTATTGATGCAATAAGAGGCTATCACGAGTAAGTTAGTGGAGATCATATCTGAAGATGATGCTATAGCTCATACTCTATGTTTTCACTGAAAAACTCTATGTATTTTGTGTCCACTATGTCTTCATACCCTCCTCTTTAATTTTTCACTTTGATGGTCTATTAGTTATTATTGCTTTGGAATCTAATCTAATGGGCATGTATTCACGGTTGTACTCTTATCTGGTAATTCCTACTAGACTTACAATTCAATTTTTAAGTTGATTTTGGTCTATGAGTAACTCTATCGTAGTGGCTCCTCTAACAAAGGTTGAAGATTTGAAGGATCATTTGATCGTTGAAAATGAAAATTTCCACATAGTTTGGTTGTATAGACTATTTTGAATGGGTTGTCATGTTCTTATCCAAGCTTTGCTTCTACTCTTTGGTTGATGATGAAAGGTATCCAAATGCCATAGTTTTTTTGTAGGAGAACAATCTTGGCAAAATAGATCCATTGTGTGTTGTAGATTGTTAGCCTCTTAGTAATTGAGAAAGAAATAGGTATGGGTTTGATAATGGGGTACCCCCAAAGGTAGTGAATTTCGTTCCTACTATGATAACAGGAATTGTACATTAGATTCAGTAGATACCATGTTATTTACACACTACAGTACATAAAGCTCTCTCTCAAGCACATCATGCAGACATCATCATCATCATGAAACAACACACCAGAACCAATCCTTCCATTCATCATGAATGTTTACATACAATTCAATCTCCATCGTCTCCTCACTTACTTAGCTCCCAACCTAGATTCATTATAATATCGATCTAATCTATAGAGCCACAAATTGGGCCTCCTTGATTCGTATGAATAGAATTTCACCTAACATCTCATATCACATTCCTTCGTATCTTAAGAGTTCAACATACTCTACAATTATCTTTAATTTAAAAAAAATATTCTGACGGCCAATACTTGGCATGGTCGAATGACCTGAATCCAAAATGTAATTAAGCTTGATTGTCAAAAATCGGGGGCTTCTGAGATTGGGAGGAGTCAGGAAAGTCATTGATAGCCTTCTTCTTCCATCGTTGGATCAGTTCTTCGATTTCAGATAGCCTATTGCATATCCAACGCAAACACACACACACACACACACAGGTGAGTTGAAAAATACTACATAGTTCTAGGGAGAAATGGTAATTTCTGGCAAGAAAAATGCTCAAATAAGTTGAATTGAATATTTTTAAGGAGCGGAAAATCATTCTGGTTTTCTGAGATTTCAAATCATTTGGCTACTTAGATCTTTTCTTTTTCTGCGCATTCGGCACGGGTTGTAAAGTATGAACATGGAGAGGCGATAGGGATACAGCATCTGCGAAATGCACGCATAAACGGCGATAACAGGTACTACATATGTATTAAATTCCTCGTTCTTGTTAATGTTGCTGTGACCCTCTCAGATTGCAGATCGTTTGATCATTTAAATTTTCTGTTTTTCTGCGCATCGGCAGCATGAGGAGAACTTCAAAAGGCGATATACAGGTATATCACTAGTCAAACTTCTGTTCGCTTTGTTGCAAAATGGTGGTACGGAAATTCAGAAAAGTAGAATAGCTTTATCATCAAGAATACGTCCAACTTGTCGCTTTTGTTGCAAATTGATGGTTTTCCGCACAGAAATTTAGTACAGTAGAATAGCATCATCATCAAGAATACATATAAATGTTACACAATTTGATTGTGTCGGAACTTTTCGGTAACATTCTCAGATGAAGTGAACATGATAACCTTAAGTGTGAGAATATCTGCCTTCTGAAACTTTCGTGTTCGCACCAAGTCCCGTTTTCGTTTCTCTTTGCAGAAGAAGCGCCTTAAGGCTTGAAGTGTGAGATGATCAAAATGACAGAATATAAGCTCTCGATTTATCTTTTTCCTCCAAACTTTCAGTGCGCTAGAGTTTTAATGGCTTCATCCATCTGGATGATGACGGAACTTTACCTTCTTTTTCTTGATTATATAGGCGAAACTCTCTCTCTCTCTCTCTAAGAATATACAGATATTTGAGGAGATTTTTATAGCATCGAAACTTGTCAAGCACATTATCAGACAGTAAGGTAATGTCTCGTGAGAAAATGTTGGCTTCTGATACATTCATGTCTACATATTTGATTTCCATGGTCATTCCTCTCTGTAGCTGAAAGGCTATCAGGATATAAAGTATTCAGATTGTCGAAATGGCCACCTACACGCTCTCCGCTTCTGCATATTCAACTGAGTTTCCGTTCGATATCATATCAGTGGCTGCAGCGATTCTTACAGATTGTCGTTGCGCCATCATGATAGAAGCTTCTCGCTGATCACGGAGCTTTAGGTTCCATACAACGGATGATTTTGAGCGCTGTTTTCTGTCTATGTAGACGGAAGTCTCTCTCTCTCTCTTTCTCTCTAACGGTTCGCTTTGAGCGTGAAGCCCTTAATGTATGTGTGCATCTCCTTCTCTTCGTCCCTGGGTCGAAAACTAACACTTAGTCTGATCATCATTATAGGCGTTGAGCCAGTTATTGATCCCCCCTTGAACATGGACGGGCATGTTGTCGAAGCTATGTGGAAAACTTGGGCCGTGAACAAGAGAAGGAAGTGAATTTGGGGGTGGGGAGGAATGTGGAGGGGATCTAAGTGGCGGCGGCGTGAGGGGAATGAGAGAATAGGGAACGTCCAGGAACGACAGCGGCTCCCAGAAGCGCACTGCTTGCAGCTCCTTCTCAATTTCCTCTTCCGTAAGATTAACAAGGCCGGCCATAGAGGGCGCATCCTCACATGCAGAAGGCGGCTGTGGCGGTGAAATTTCTCCTCCGCCGCCTGCCTCTGCAATATCCCTCCGTTGCACACGCCTCCTCTCTCTGAGCTTGGACTCCCTCTGCGCGGCAGAGGCGGCGGCTTTTCTTTCTCTCCGCCGCCTCCTGGTCGTAGTATGGAAGTTTGTTGATGAAGAAGAGGCGCGTCGGTTACTCTGCCGGACCTTAGTAGTGCTTCTGAGCCTTCTCTGTGTGCGGCTTCTAGCCTGCCGTTTCGTTCTCCCTTTTCGCGGACTCCGCTGAGCTCCCCTATCATTCGTTGTTCGCCTTGCAGAAAACCTCATCCCCCGTTTATTCCTATCACTATCTCGCTTCTTCTACTGCTTTCTACTTCGGTCTCTCCATACTTCGTCTCCGTCTACTACCGTCCTTTCACCGCCGTTCTCTCTCTCTCTCTCTCTGCTTTCTACTTCGGTCTCTCCATACTGCGTCTCCGTCTACTACCGTCCTTTCACCGCCGTTCTCTCTCTCTCTCTCTCTCTCTCTCTCTCTCTCTCTCTCTGGCGAAGCATCGCAGCTTTCCGAACGGGGATGTATTCCCATTAGTCCATGTCTCCACAGACCAAAACGTCCCTTGCAACGACGAGATTGTCATTCCACCATTAGCCAAATTAGAGAGGTGTACCTTTTTCCTAAACCATGGATGCATATAATACGATGCTATGTATGCATATTTATGAGAATAAGGGTTTCACACAGAGGCTGCGTTCAACAGACAAGAAATGTTCTAGTTCGTTGGCCTAGTGGTTGGGCCTCTCACCTCTTGAGGCGGGGGCGAGGGTTCAATCCTTGACAGCAACATATAAGGGACATGTACTCTGGAATGATGTTGTATTGTGGCTGAGTGCCACCGTTTCTCTATCCCTACGGTAGTGTTGACCGCCATTTAACTCAGTCTTGTAAACCCCTGTTCTTGTGGGATAACGGGGGTCCCATGGGTATTATGCCCTTTCTTGTACAGTTGCAATTTCAAAGTTAAAGTCCGGGGGAGTAGGCCTCGGCTGAACCTCCATTTAAAAAAAAAAACAGACAAGAAATGTAGAAATTCCACCTGGAAATGGCAAAAGATCGAGAGTTCACACACACAGCAATTCACACATAGAGTGCAAGTTTGATATACCGTATCTAGTGGCACCATCTTGTGTGAATGCATGAGAGGCGAAAGAACATAGAAAAATATTTGTTTTGAAAGATTAATCATAATATAATATGATTTTGATGGAAAAAATCAGAGAGTTCCATGTGTCCACAGGTTTCTGAATTTCAATCCAAGGGTTGGAAAGGTTTTGGGAGAATCGTCCCGTGACGTTTCAATAAAGTCCTAAAGGGCCTCCATATTATGTGAATGGAATGAGGCTGATGGCGGGCATTGAATGTTTGGTGATCGATAGTTCATAGTGCCCCTCCACTATACATGTCTAATAATACATAATACTAAGAAACATATAAGAAATACAAATTATTCATGTGCATTACGTTGGTTGAGCCTTTTGCCTCTTGAGGTCCAGGTGAGGGTTCAACCTCTTCCTACATGGGATATTTGTGGGCCCTAGGTTAATGTATTGCTTTCAAGTAGATTTTAATCGATTGCCTTCATGTACTACTTTCCAAGTGTTGCCTTCAAGTAACATAACATGAGATACAAGAGGTCCCATGGGTATTATATCTCTTCATTTGTACAATTGTTGTTTCAATTAAATTCAAGTTATAAAGGAGATTAGGTTTTGGCCAAACTTCTTCTCTTATATATATATATATATATATATATATATATAGTTCATAAATCATTCTCGATTTAAATGATATATACATATAGTTCATATATATATATATATATATATGTATATATATATATATATATATATATATATATATATATATATATATATATCATAGTTCATAAATCATTCGATTTAAATGATATAATATATAAACTCAAGATAGCCTGTGAATATGTGCATTTTTTACGTTTGCATGTTGACTATCTTATTTAGATACTAAGTAAAGGTTTATATCTTGATTTTCTAATGTCGTACATATTACTATATGTGATGTATATATGAAAAAAATTGCATCTATGTTTTATAAAAATAAAAATCTCTTCTAAGGATAAAAACCTCAATTGTAATTTTGAATCTAAACGATTAAATGTCAATTTAAACCTCTCGGACATACTATGTGTGTGTGTGTATATATATATATATATATATATATATATATATATATATATATATATATATATATATATATATATATGAGTATGCATCAAGAGATGGACGAGTCTTGAGTCTTGGACCTTTAAATAGAAGCTCAATATATTACCACTACGCGCTTATTGTGCATTCAAAGGCTTATATAGGATCGATGAACAAATTTCGTGAAGTGGGTTAAAAAGCTTGAGCTCTCAACCTTAGTTCCAATTATCATCATTTTACCACTATTTGGGGAGCACTAGATTGTGCCCTCTTATTAGAATAGAAAAGATTTCAGATTGATCCTTTTGATTACAAGATCATCCACATAGGGAAAATAATACAAGAATTTGTAATTGATACAAGAAATCCCACAACCCGAGACTAGTATGTATGGATAACTCGATTAGAAATGATTGTGCAGACTGTTTTGAATGGTCTTCTAGATTCATATCAAAGTTTTGCTTCTACTCTTCGATTGATGGTGAAAGGCAATCCAAATGCCTTAACATTTGAGGAGTTAGTCTCTATTTTGTTGCAAGAAGATTAGTGTAGGTAGAATAAGTCCATTATGTGTGTTGCATATGAAGCTTTCCTAACTAGTCAAAAGGGCATAGGAAAATTGAGCTCATCTCCTCATAAGAAAAAATCTGCTAATTCTGCACAATCTAAGAAGGATGACAAAGATGAGAAGAAAACAAAAAAGCAAAAATTGTTTTGCAAATACTGTAAAGGAAATGATCATGTCATTAACAACTATCCAAAACTCGTCGCAAAAGAGGCAAAGAAGAAAGAGGCTAGAATGGTTGTTGCAGAGGCCTCTACACCCAAAACACAGTCTGCTAATCTTGTACAGAATGAAGAATGGGCATTTACAACAGTTTCCACTTATGACCCATCTTCTCATGAACAATGTATGTCTGCAGTAGATAAAGTATTTTGATGGTGATGCACCACAATGCGCTCTCGTTCTCGAGAACTCCACGATGATATCCTCATAGTAGAAAGCCGAGCTCCAAGCATTGTACACGGTACTCCGCACAGAGGTTGCAAAATATGCAGAAAAACAAAATACATAGGGAGCACGAACATAGACTTCTTGGGTGTTACAAATGCGATCAAACTTATAGTCTGTGGTTGACCAAGCCACCATATGTTTTATTAAATAACATATACAGAAGTGTCCAGTGGCTATTTGGCCTTCCACATGGATACTAACAGTAATAATCTCTCATTGAAGGCCAATATGGCCAAAGTAATTATGGGAAAAAAATGAAGAATTATAAAGAATAACTAAGTGTAAGTATATAAACTATACCTCCTACCTGATAGGCATGTTACACAATATACAAATGACTATGTAAGATCATGAACTGAGTAACCTTTATCAAGTGACAACAATGTCGAAAGCTATCGTGTGGTACAACTTTAGTCAAAGCATCTGCAACATTATCTCGAGTATGAACCTTCTCAAGAATAATGCACTCATTGGCTAAGAAATCTCTAATGAAGTGATACTGCACCTCAATGTTCTTGGTCTTTGCATGATAGACTGGATTCTTAGCCAAAGCAATGGCACTCTATCACTAAGCAAACGAGGTACATGCTGAGGTAGACCCATATCACAAGCAAGATGAGAAAGACACAATGCTTCCTTACATGCCTCACTTGCTGCAACATACTCTGCTTATACAGTGGAAACAATTGTACATTCTTGAAGAGGAGATCTCCAAGATATAGCACTTCTAGCAAAATAAAAAATATACGTTGATGTATATTTACGATTGTCTACATAACCAGCATAGTCAGAATCTGTGTAACCAACAATGGATGCTTTTCCTCTAGCTAAGCATAGACACTTGTCCTTAGTGCCACTCAGATATCTCAAAATCATCTTGACTGCTTCCCAATGTTTCTTTCTAGGATTAGACATATATCTGCTGACAAGTCCCACTACAAATGCAATGTTTGGTCTTGTAGCTACCATAGCATACATGAGACTATCAAGAGTAGACTCATAAGGAAGTTTGGTCATGAATTTCTTTTCCTCAACCCATTTGGGGCAATCATCCTTGCTCAATTTCACATATGTGGGTAAAGGTGTACTCAGTGCCTTTCCACCCTACATATTGAACCTGTGAAGTACTTTGGATATGTACTCACTTTGAGACAAGTATATGCATCTTTTGACTCCTATCACGAGTAATGCGCATGCCAAGAATATGTTTGGCATTCCCCAAGTCCTTAATATCAAATGTCTGACTCAACTTCTTTTTGAGAATTGACAAGTCATAAGAGGACTTCCTAGCAATCAACATATCATCGACATAAAGTATCAAGCATATCAAGCTTCCATCTGAGCATCTCTTTGTGTAGAGAAAATGATCCTCTTTGCTTCAAGAATAGCCTTGAGACTTCATAAAAGCATCAAACTTTTGGTTCCATTGTCTAGGAAACTGTTTAAGTCCATATAAACTCTTCTTGAGCTTACAAACTAGACTTTCTTTGCTAGGAACTACATAACCCTCTGGTTGTTCCATATAGATCTCATGTGTAAGATCACCATGCAAGAAAGCAATTTTCACATCCATTCGGACTCGCTCTAAGTCCTCCATTGCAATGAATCCAAGCAACATGCGTAAGGTAGTCATTTTGACCACTAGAGAGAAGATTTCCTCAAAATCAACACCATGTTGTTTCTTAGAACCCTTTGCAACAAGTCATGTTTTATACTTTGGAGAAGCACTATCTGATGTGAATTTCAGCTTATATACCCATTTACATGGTAAATCTTTCTTGCACTTTGGAAAAGGTACTAAATCCCAAGTACCATTCTTGTGAATAGAATCCAACTCACTCTTCATGGCACGCTCCCATTTGACATGGTCTATTGTCTACATAGCCTCTTTGTAGCAAGAAGGCTCACCAACATCTATTAGCATAATAAAATCCAAACCTACAACATATCTATCAAGTGGATGTGAGACACGTGTAGAGCGTCTCAATGATTGCTAATTAGGAACATTTGCAGATTGATCTGATCGGACATTCTCTTGAACATCCCTATGTGCAACATTTTTATGCATGCTAACTGGAGGAATAGTATCCTTAAAAACCACTCTTCTCACTTCAACCTCCTTAATAGTTGTTCACCGGTAAATAATTGAAGTAGGTGTGTGGGCCTGCTTATGAAAACTGCAGAATGGTACTCCCAAAATGTGGTGGTAAACATCTCTTCAAATGTGGTCTTATAACAAGCTGGTAGGTACTTGATTCGGTAGTGCCAAGCATAGCACACTCAGAGTGATGGAGTCGTGCTCATATCATATGCTAAGTGCTGGTTACCATGCTCAAATCCTGGGGTGTCAACATACGGTGCTTCGACGCGATGGAAGATTTTAAATAGAGTCTGCATCATATCAAATATTTTGACAGTCATATGTGCGACAACATCATCCATGCGGTGTAAGCAGGGGAGCCAGTGGTGAATCGTGGACATCATGTATCTGACTGTGGGTGGTCTGCATGGTGGAGCGAAATAAGAATAATTAAGCCAATCTTGGCATTGCTTATTATTCTGAACTTTGATTGCAAATGCTTTCCAAGAGCTACATCTGGGCATAGGTCCCTGTTGAAGATACAACATATATTTCTTGGATCCACTTTATTTTCATCATCATTTGTATCTTTTTCTACCTTTCATTTAGCTTAATAAAGCACTCTTGTATAGGTGTGTGTGAGTGCCACACTAGATAATAAGTGGGATTCATTCTCCTTTCAGCTTAGAAATCCCACATAGCATGGTTTTTTGCCATTTTGTATATAAAGAGGTCTCTTTTTAGAGAGCTTTTCTAGAAGTAATGAGATAATGCTAGTTTGTAATTAGACTCTTGTTCTCTTGTTGTCATGATGTGCATGCGTACTTGTTCTCTTCTAGTCTAATGCTTGTGACACGTTGATGTGCGACTACATCATGATTATGCTTGTGATTGTGATTATGTGCATCATTAGTGATGCTTATGTCGTGTCTTCTTGTTAATTACATTGTTAATCGTGCATTGACGAAGCGCCATTATGTCTGCTGAGTGCTTCTATGTAAACATTTGGGTCTCATGAGATGCTTCCCCGATTGAGGAGTATGAGTTGTGATGCTACAACGTCAACAACTTTTGGCGCCATTGCCGGGGAGCGTTCTCTTGTCACTTATGTGATGTTTTATGGCATGAAAGAGACATGTATGCAAGCTTTTCATGAAGATTTTTGAGTTTCTCATTTCATTATGCTCTTGTGAGCATTTGCGGCTTGCAAGATTCACAATAACTTTTTGAGATGAGCCATTTTTTGTATGATTAAAATCCCCTTTTTGGGAGATTTATCTACCATGTGTGGTGATTCTTCAGGATTACGAGTAGAATAGGAGTAGTTGTAGATCTTTTATTTTATTATGATAAGTTTTTGTATTAACCTTATTGTTCATTTTTCATTAATCATGTCTAAATAAATCTAAATTGGGGTTCTTCTATGAGTTTCAATGGTGTTTTGGCATGACATCTTCATCAACAAGCTTTATGCTACACTTGGAATAGAAAGGTGAATGAGGATAGGATTACTCTTCTCTCAGGGTTTAATCATCCTGATTAGCTCATCTCTTTCAGCTATCAGTTCTGCTTGTTGCATTCTCCAAGCAGGCTATGGGCATTCATGATGTCATTAACTCTGTTAGAGAAGGAATTACTGAGGAGTACCTTCGAGGTGAAAAAGTACGTAACAAACCTATGAAAAACAAGTATGTTGATGGAAGGGTTCATATTGTTTTGAGGGAAGATGCAAAACCTTATGAAGTTCCTAAGAAGGACAAAAGTGCTCGCACGACCTGGCGAGAATCATCTACAGAAGTTTAATCAGATGTTCCGTTTGGTTTCCAATGATCAAGGGAGCTTCTATGTCCATAATGATATTTTTTGGCTCAACTATTCACAGGACAAGTGACATAGTACAGAGAAATTGCAAGGAACTTGAAGAAGGACATGGATTCGGAATAGTTAGCTAAAGCGTTCATGGAAAACTATTGGATACCAATCGGCCTAGTCCAGCATCTCTTTATCAAGATGGATCCTTGCTCACATTCAAGGGGAAAAAGCTAAAAGGCAGGCAAAGCCATCATTGGAAAGCTCATGTGCCTCCCCTTTCAGTAGTGCAAGCGTAATGTCTCCACCATTGACTGATAGCTTTCTCAACCTGCTGGTAATGAAGAATTTGCTCTGTATTGCCTTGCATATGGTCTCCTTTTGATCACCAGAGATTAGCCATGGTTGTAAAGAAGCACCATAGGCTTCTCAGAAGCTCATTGCTATCTGATCTTCATTGCAGATACAAAATGGTTAAGCAATGGGTTTGCATATATACCAGCGATGACAATGGATGGACTGCTTTTGACCCAAAACAGAGAAGATAGAGGAACCTTCCCACTGCAACGGTCAATAGGAGTTTTAGCTTCCCCGATCGCGAGTCTTTATCAGCAGGCACCCATTTTCTATGCCTTGGCCATGAGGCACTCGATTTTTCCTGCTACGAGCATGGCCTCATCACCTATAATGGGGAAAGAGGGTCTCCTATGGTCAGCTCTAGATGCCTATTTACTTCTGTTGGCTTTGGAGAGCTGTCATTTCTTGCAGGTGTATTTGAGGTGGAGGAGTGATCGTGAGATGATTCAGTAGGCTGGGTTATATTGGGATACAGACTGCTATGCAAGGTGCTAGAGTACCATTTTTGATACAAGAAAAAAAATACGATTGTATCATCAGTACTCAGAATGGGGGAAGAAATACAGATTGTGGACTCTGTGCAAATACCTGCTAATTGCTATCTGGAGGCTTGAGTAGATTAGAGGAGAGAGAATGTTCAGAGGAGGATCTGGCTATGGGAGCAAGCTACTACTAAAACTTCAGAATCATGGTGTTAATATTTTCAGAGGTAAACAGGTACAAAGTGAGCTCTCTCAGGAGATTCAACTCAAGAATGTTGCAAGGAAATACTTTCAACATTCTCAATTATCTCTGTGGGTGTGGCCATAAGTAGAGCAGGAAAGGGCATTAGCCAAATCTATTGTTGCAGATGCAAGTCGACAAATGCTGGTCCCATGTGATTATAAGCCTTTCCTTAGTGGATGGCTCCTTCCAGAAAAAAACGATAAGTGGATTTCCCATCAAAGAAAACCCTAGCAAACGATCACAGACTGGAGTGATTCTGGAGAAAATGGATGGATTCACTGATGATTCTTCACTTGTTGGGCACACCATGGATAGAATCCCATTGCTCTTCTAAGATTAAAGAGGAAAGTTGGACATTGTTGACATTCCTGCAAAGGAGCATGGTAGTTGTCAGTAAGTACAGAGGAATTTGCTGCCGCTTGAAGAGGAGATTACACATATTGTAGCTTGTAGGGTATCTCCATGTGCAAGCATATCTTTATGATAAAAGGCCCATAGTTCAGCTTTCTCCACCTGACGCGCACATGCTAACAAGAAGGATGCATTTGTTTTAATACCATTCATATGATGGGATTCTCATTTACTAAGCTGTCATGTATACTGTTCTTTTAATGCCTGCATCATTACTTGCGCAGAAACTATCAGTCTAGCAGCTAGCTCACACGAGTGATGATCAAATTAGCCAAATTCAATGCTCAAGATCGATTGATATCTAGAGATTGGTATTTTTCCAAAAGGTGCACAACATCCTCAGAGCCGAAATGATTTTTTAGGATGGTCTTCCATTTTGGGGGGAGATGGGTGCAATGCAGGAGGTGAATGATGTCTATTCAGCACTCAAGGAATGTTCCCTGCAATGATTCTAATCATCCTCAGAAGGGCGAGGTGCATGATCGTGTTGGAAATCTGGAAGATGCTCATGAATGCAATGCCAACTGCGTCGGCAGCCTCCATTGGTCTCGCATGAACCTGGTCTCCAATTCAAAAGCTTGGAGACAAAAAATCCATCATTCACTCTTCATCAGCCCTGCTGGCAGAAATCAATCATCTCCCTCACCAATGGATCATGGCTCACACCTTTCCGCCCTCCTTTGAGTAAATTCCATACTTGATTGATCTATTGCAGTGCACCACAACCTTTAATGCAAAGGATACTGATCTAGAAGCAGCCACATTTCCTTTGAGTAGCTCCACCTATTCGCAAATCTCTATAATCTCGGCACTTATTCTGTATGGAATGTGCGATAGGCCGAGAGAGAGGAGGAGAGAGAGAGAGAGAGAGAGAGAGAGAGAGAGAGAGAGAGAGAGAGAGAGAGAGAGAGAGAGAGAAGTTCCTATTTTAAGGTTGATCTAACTGGCTAAATACTGTTAACCACAATGAGCTCTGACGCATGTGTGGGACTGGTCTGGCAGAAAAATGAATTGAACGATGTGGTTTTGAGTAAGGTACACATACCTGTGCACTAGGCTAGGCTATAGGAGATTAAAAGAATTCAAGAAATGTTAAACCATTGAGATGACTTGAGAAAAGCAGCAGTGAGGAGAAGAACCATGACGATTTTTGAAAATAGGGAATCTCACAATCTACAGATAACAAGGTTGTATCTTCTTGTTTTTTGAATCTGATCTCTCAACATATGAATGATGATATTTTATCCTTATCAATGCCTTCTCATCAAATAATTGATGTCTTGCTCTTAGTTTAAATGTATCTTGAGATTCTAAAAAAAACAGACTATGAAATGGAAGTCGTACATAAACCACATGGTTAGCTCTTCTTTTATGAAATGGAAGAATTTAATATAATCATATTATGACAAATCTCATTTTGATTCTTGATAGAAGAACCCCATTAGAAACTTATTTACACATCCAAAAATATTAAAGACACACAAAAATCCAAAACAAATTCTAAAACATCTTCCAAAATACCAAACAAATATTAAAAAAATACTAAAAAAAAATGTTTCAACAAGACATGGGAAAGAAAAAGGCAAAAGAAAGAAGGAAGGGGGAGAAGGTTGCACAAAAGAAGGAAGAAAAAGATGAAATGCATGCATTAATCACACATGATAAAGGTGAAAAAGATAGAAAAAAATTGCATGGGGAAGATGAACTTGATGGAATTTCTGAGGGGGTAGGATCCATAGTTGCAACCAAGGAATATAGTAAAAATTTTGTGGATGTAATAACTGGTCATGACCATAGAAATATGAGTGCTTATATTAATCCTAATTGTGAGTGGAATTTAATTCATATTGATTTAGTGACAATTATTTTGGATAACATTCAACTAACCACTCATTCCTCTATCCTCATGAATGGTAAAAATTATGATTGCATGGGTCAAGTTGTGTTGCCTATTGTGGTGAATGATATGGAATTTTTAAAAACATTTTTTGTCATGGAAGGTATAGATGAATACTTGGTGATTGGCACTCAAAGGTTTGTTAAACAAAATCATCAAGAATTTGAAGTGTCTTGTCCATCTATTATGTACACCACTACATGTGTGTCTAGTGAGAATCCTAATGATTAGCCTCATTGTAAGGATTGTGGACATAATCATCTATTCAAAGATTGTGCTTTTAATCCACTAAATAGTCTTTCTACTCATGTTTTTTTAGCCAATCCTTCTTTGAGTAAATCGCAAGAAATCGTGGCAAATGGAGAAATAGAGGACTCCAAGTGCTTTGGGGATGTGGAAGGGTCCTCTCTTCCTCTAAACTTGGATTCCCCTCATGAATCCCTGAGCAAGGATGTGCTACACTTGGCTCATCAAGAAGCGGATAATCAAATACCTTGTATCAATACTATGGAAAATGATGTCGACTCTATGGTCAATCATGACAATCCATCACCCATTTGTATATCTAGAGATTCTACGTGTAATAAGGATAAATGTATGGATGAATCTCTAGATCAACCTCAAATCACACAACTCAATGATCCATTGCATGAACATGTTGTATGCATAGAAGATCAACCTTTGTTGATTTTCCCTTGTAAAGATGAGATCTTCCTACAAACTCACATAGAAGGCCCAAAAGACCCATCAAGAAGAAGTCACATTTTCCTTGTGATGTTAAGCAAATTTGGATGGCCAAGCAACTACTTAGAGCCCAACCAAATCACACCATGATATGGGTACCAAAGAAATCTCTTGCATAGAATCAACCCTCTCACACTAGACTTCATAATCTATGGTCTAGATCCACCACGCCTTATCTTCAAGAAAGACCACTTCCAACCAAAGGATCCAAGGCAATCAAGTCTAAACTCAAGAAAGATCCTAAGAGAAACTTCAAGGTAAAGAGCAACAAAGCGAAGACATCTTGGCGACCTAAAACCTCTTTGTGTGACATCCATGGGTGTCAAACCCAACCTTGCCCAATGCACAACATATCTTCAAGTTGCACACCAAGTATGCACGCGAATAGGGCCTCATCCAAAGGCCAAGCATTTGGCACACTTAGTTCAACCCAGGCACAAAGAGGGCACATGTACATAGATTTTAAAAATTTGCTTTTTATTTTTCTTTTTCAGGTTGGTGGACAAAGGTTTCATCCACTTCAAATGGTTGATGGAAAAGAGAAGGTTCTTGAAGTTGGATATTTGGAGGAAGCCTCATCATCACCTAACCCGTGATCACTTTACTCAAGATCCATCCATTTTTGCACCATTGTTTTTTTGTATGCATTTTTTAGAGTATGAATAAGATAGGATCTGTTAAATAAAGGTTTAAACAGTTTATCAACTCTCGGTTCTTGGGATGGTTAGGGGTCTGTAAAACAGAGGCCCTGTTCTTTTGTATGCATTTTTTAGAGTATGCATAAGATAGGGTCTGTTAAATAAAGGTTTAAACATTTTATCAACTCTAGGTTCTTGGGATGGTTAGGGGTCTATAAAACAGAGGCTCTGTATGTATTTTCCCAAATCTACAGATTCAATGTATACTACTGCACTAACTTAATGATCCGAATTAAACTATCTTTCAAATACGTATCTGTTCTGCATATTACCACATTCTTCAACAAAATATGTATAAATGCGCAACTTCATCACTTTACCGCAATATCGCTTTAACTTAACACTTCAACAGAGACTGAATTAATTACTGAACTCAATTAACAGAATTATAGATACTCAGAATACTTAAGATATGGTCAATGCGACATGCTCCACTTCAGGCGCTTCACCCAGACTAATAGTCCGATGTCATCACCCTCTGTCTCATGCGTGCTTCTTACATTAATCGAAAAAGGGTTACAACTATTTGCGCTATGCCCTTTTGGTATGCGTGCAACTTTTCAGAATTACATTACAGAAATTGTAGATTCCATTCCGGCAGCTCACACTGGCATGCACGGTGGACTGGAACCCAAAAGGATAATACAAAATTTAGGATTCATTTTAATGCCCTGTATATACATGGAGCGAGCTAGCTTAAAGGTGCGGGCGATTTTTTGCTTCAAGGAATCTAACATATTCCGCAGAATTTTCGGTTCAATAAGCTGCACATCAGTCTTGACCGAACTGGCAGCAATCACCTGGGAGATTAATGCATCAGCCTGGCTTTGCAAAAAGGCTTCTTGTAAATAAAAATCATTAGCAAGAGCAACATCTCTGCGTAGCTTCATTTCCGCTATTTGTGCATCTATACGTGATAATCTTTCATCTTGGGCACCCAACTGTCTAACCCGACGTTCTAACTCTTGAGACTGAAACTGCATCGTTTTATAAAAATCTTCTCTCTCTTTTTGAACAGCTTCGATTTCCTTCTTTAACTTGAGATTCTTGGAAATCTTTGTAGAAAGTTTTTGACCTTGTTGGAATAGCTGTTCGGTAACTTTATGTAATTCTGCTTTAGCTTTAATGACATTGGTGGCGAGCGTTTGTGAAGCTTCTTCTAATACGCTGAGTTTATCCCTCGTGTCATGCGATAATAGTATCTTTTTCTATCAATTGTTCCTATAATCGTTGAATTTGTGTTTACAGGGAATGAATATCTGTTTTGGCCTTGAGGATTTCATCTTGGAGAGGTGCTATATCGGCTTTGAGGATGTCAACTTTGCTTTGCAGCTCTTGATGAATAGCTTGTTGTGCCGTCTAGAGTTGAAGAGGTAATTGTTGGGATAACTGTAATAAAAACTGGCCTATTGACGTCAATTGGGTGAACGTAACAGGGATGGGAAGAAGAGGTATAGGCTGCGATGGTTGGGTAGAAAGGAGGTGTGGAGACGAGGGTGGAGAGTAGTTGGGAGAAGAAGGAACTTTGGACGAAGCCTCACGGACTGCGGCCGGAGGCGAGGAGAGAGAAGCAATAGTAGCGGCAAGAAGTGTCGTTGGAGGAGGAAGAGGAAGAAGAGGTGTTTGGACCAAAATAATGCCTGTTTCGTGTTGGTGTAACGACGAAACATCAGTAATTTTGGTAATTGCCTCTTCAGCGCTTTGCTGTTGCTTTGAAGTGTATACTTGATCATCTGCTACTTGTGAGGATGATTGATGACAAACAATGATAGTGCTATCATTCACTGTATCCATCACAGCCTTATCATCCAGTTGGTGTATTTCATCCCGCCATGAAGTTTCGTCCACATCTTGCATAATAACATCGAGATCCTGCTGCTTACTAGAAGAAGATGGTGCATATGCTACTTGTAACAAAGTTGCAGTATCATGAAAGACTTCAACTTCTTGTGCAGCGGTTGATACCTGCACTTGACTTTGTGAGAGGCTGATGCGTCTGCGCTTGCGCTCGAACAATTGGAGGTCTTCATCACTGTCGATCTCCAACATTTGTGTAGACTCTTCATGTAATAGAATCATAGGCACTGGAGGAGGTTGCGTGGCCTGAATTGTCGGAAGGAGGAAAGCCAGGATGTGTGGCAAACGAGTTCGCGGGATCTCGTGCTTGGCCAATTGCTTAGTAACGGCCTGGCATTCCCGATGAATGCGCCGAAAAAAGAAGGAAGCAAAGTTAACTGCTTCTCTAGCTGTAGTATCAATCATCGAGTAAAAGGGATGGGAGATGTTGTAGGTGCGTTTTTTAAGATTAAGGGCAGCTACCAAGAACTGGAGTGTGATGCGCTCCAGTTCAGGATGACACAATATGGCAAACGCATTAGACGAGTGACAGGGAAAGAGTTCTTTCATCATAGCCATAGGTAGGAGAGGTTTATCAATGAGACCCTCATGAGGGAGACAGAATCCCTCAGCGACAGTACTAAGGGTGACTACAACGCGGGGGTTAAGACATGCCAACAGCCAGCATTCTTCTATAGCTGGTGTAGAAGCAATGGCAAAGATTATCTGTGCAAAAAAGGGATGACACTCCACTGAATGCCAAGGCAATTCAGCGAAGGCCAGGAGGCCATGGACACGCAAATACTTGCTCATGTCCGGAGCGAGGCCAGACCGAAACGTGATAATATTTGCCAGAGCTTCCATGGCGTAGATGAAAACACACAAAAGCATAGTTAACACAGAGTTCGCAAGCACACAAGGATGCAATAGCGAAAAATAGCATGAAGAACAGGATTAAGTAGAAATGCTGAAAGAATCATGCGAAAAGAAACATAATCATCACGGAGTGGTGGAAATATACAAAAATAATGGCGACCTGCACGCATTAACATAATCGAAGACACAAAAGGTGGTTACTAATCATGGTAAGGTAAGAAAACGAAAATATTATGGTCAGTCAGTCAACTGGAATCACACAGAAAGGAAAGGAACGTCGAGGTAAAAAAGTGGGAAAAAAATGAGTGAAAAGTAAAAACACCGATTAAGCCTCATGAGGAAGGCGGTGGATAATAGGGGCGAAGCTTTGATCCATTGATCGCCTTAGGGAGAAGGGTACCAGTTAAGGTGGATAACCGAAAAGTCGGTGGTCCCACTTGTTTGACAATATGGTAGGGACCGAACCAACACAGTTTAAACTTTCTTGCGGATCGATTAGATTTAGCATTGTAAAAGAGCACTAATTGGTTAATCATAAAAACAGGGGTTTAAGGAAATGATCGTGGGTTCTTGCTTGTCTAAGCTGAACTTCCTACAACACCAAAAAACTCTCGAGGTGCTGTTCATCCAGAGACCCTAAAGCATCCAATCGGTAAGGGAATGATTCTTCCGGTAGTAACTTCTGCTCTAATGCCACTCGCAGACTAGCAACCACTAGTTCCATAAGAGCAATCGCCTCCAAACCATATGACAACTTGAAGGGAGTTGTTCCGGTTGCCACTTTATATGTTGTACGGTAAGCCCATAATATCGCAGGTAGGAATTGGTCCAATCTCTCCAGGCAATCCAATACCAATTTCTATAAGATGTTCAAAAGAGATTTGTTTGTGCTTTTGACGAGGCCATTTGCTCGTGGATAGTAGGGGGAGCTAAACTTGTGGACAATTTGGAAGGTATGAGTAAGCACTTGCATTAATGTGTTTGCAAAGTGCATACCTTGATCAATCACAATCTCCAAGGGTAAACCATAGCGTGGAAAAATATCTTTCATCAAACATTTAGCGTCCGCAGTAGCTGTGGCTGACTGTACTAAGCTTCGGCCCATCGAGTCGCGTAATCTATGCATGTAAGAATATATCTGTTACTAGTAAGTGTCGCAGGACGTGTAATCAATCCGATAAAATGCAAACCCTATTTTTGAAAGGGTTCGAGAGGTAAAACAGGTTGGAGCGAAAAGAAATGTCTCTGTAAAGGTTGACCTGAATGCTGACACGCATCGCACTGTCGCACATACTTGGTCACATCATGGTACATAGTAGGCCACCATAAGCCACTCTGCAAAATCTTTCGGTGTGTCAGGTCAACCGCAAAATGACCTCCAGACGGGGAAGAATGAGCCATTGTGATTACTAAAGCAGTTTCATGTGGTTGAACACATCTTAGCAGCACTCCCGAGTGATCTATATGATATAACTATCCTACAATTAGCCAAAATCGTCGACTATACATGGCCAGTTTTCGTGGAGCAATAGGAGAGGTCGTACCGGGAGGACATCCACTGGTCAAGAAAAGCATCAAAGTGTCATAATAGGAGGATTTTACCAGAAATTCTTGTTGATCATCGTGTACCGTCACTGTTGCATAGATAGCGGGTGTGGTATCATCAACTCCTTCGGGAAGTTCATCAGAATCTGAGCGAGATAAAAAGTCAGCAAGCGCGTGTGCGGACCCTGGTCGATGTACTATCGAATAATCAAAATCTTGGAGCAACAATACCCATTGCAAAGACATGTAATGGGAGTTCCCAATTTGGTGCTTGTAAAATAGGTGCTTGCGTTAACAAGGATTTCAACCGATCGAAAGAAGCCACTGCAAATATCGCCCATGCCACCGAATTTGAGCCAAGAGGCACATCACATCTTTGGGTGTCTTGGGAGTAGGTGCCTCCAGCACTACAAGAAAAAGGGGGGCGTAGCGACGCCCCCAAATTGAAAAAAAAACGGGAAGCGTCGCTTATGCAACGTGGTCGTCGCATAAGTGACGGTCAGAATTTTGAATTTTTTTTTCTTGACCCTCGTCGCATAAGCAATGCTAGCGTCGCTTATGCGACGTTAATTAAAGAGCGTCGCTAATTTCGTCGCTGCCTAGCAACGGTGGGAGCGACGTTGGCAAACTGCAGAGCGTCGCATATGCGACACTCTCGAATGTAAAAAAAAAAAATTTGATTTCTCCCGGCACAAATGGACACGAGCAAGAAGAGACCGAGAGAGAGAGAGAGAGTGAGAGAGAGAGAGAGCACGCGAGAAAGAGAGAGGGCCGCGCAAACTAACAGCAAGCAGGTATGCGCACACACACACACACACTTACATACACATACATATGTACACACACACACACACATATACACACATAGACACACACACACATACACATACACACACACACATACACACAAATACACACACATATACACACATACACAAATAAGTTTGCATACACACATGCACACATAATGCATACACATGCACACACATATACACATACATATACACACACATACACAGACACATACACACACATATACACATACACACACACATACACACACATACACACATACACACACATATATGCATACACACACACATAGAGAGAGACATGCACACACATACATATACATGCATACATAATGCATATGCATATGCGTACATCCATACATACTTACATGCATACACACACATATGCATACATAATGCATATGCATATGCGTACATACATACATACTTACATGCATACACACACATATGCATGCATAATTCACATGCATATATACACATACATAATGCATATGCATACATACACATACATAATGCATACACACACATGCATACATAATGCATACACACACATACACACATATGCATACATACACACATAGACACATACACACATAGACACATACACACACATACACACATACACACACATAAACACATACACACTCATAGACAAACACACATACACATAGACGCGCACACACATACACACACATATACACACACATACACACATAATGATGCATTCACACACATAAACATGCATACACACATAGACACACATATACACACACACATAGACACACATGTACACACACATATACACATATACATACACACTCATAGACACACATTCATACACACACATACACATGCATACACACATAGACACACATATACACTTACACATCCAAACATACACACTCATAGACACACATTCATACACACACACATCCAAACATACACACTCATAGACACACACACATACATGCAGACGCGCACACACATACACACACATACACACATAATGATGCATTCACACACATACACATGCATACACACATAGACACACATATACACACACACATACACACATACACACACATATATGCATACACACACATAGAGAGACATACACACACATACACATACATGCATACATATGCATACATAATGCATATGCACATACACACACATAGACACATACACACACATAAACACATACACACTCATAGACGCGTAGCGACACATACACATAGACACACACACATACACACACATATACACAAACACATACACACATAGACACATACACACATACACACATACACACATAATGATGCATACACACACATACACATGCATACACATGCATATGCATACATACATGCATACACATACACACATAAACACATACACACACATAGACACATACACACATACACACTCATAGATACACACACATACACAGATACACACACATACACACACATACACACACATAGACACACACACATGCACACATACACATGCATACACACACATACACATGCATACACACACATACACATGCATACACACATACAGACACATATACACACACATACACACATACACACACATATATGCATACACACACATAGAGAGACATACACACATAAACACATACATGCATACATATGCATACATAATGCATATGCATATGCATATAATGTACATACATACTTACATGCATACATAATGCACATGCATAGATACATACACACACACAGATACATACACACATAGACACATACACACACACAAACACATACATACTCATAGATACACACACATACACAGACACACACACATACACACATATACACACATAATGATGCATACACACACATACACATGCATACACACATACAGACACATGTACACACACATTCACACACATATATGCATACACACACATAGAGAGACATACACACACATAAACATACATGCATACATATTGCATATGCATATGCATACATAATGCACATGCTTACATACACATACATAATGCATACACACACATACACACATATGCATACATAATGCATATGCATATGCATACATAATGCATATGCATATGCATATGCATACATAATGCATATGCATATGCATACATAATGCATATGCATATGCATACATACTTATATGCATACATAATGCACATGCTTACATACACGTACATAATGCATACACACACACATAGACACATACACACATAATGATGCATACACACACATACATATGCATACACACACATACATATGCATACACACACATATGCATACATACATGCATACACATACACACACATAGATACATACACATACACACTCATAGACACACACACATACACATAGACACACACACATATACACACACACATACACACATAGACACATACACACGTAATGATGCATACACACATACACATGCATACATAGACACACATAATGATGCATACACACACATATGCATACAGACATGCATACACATACACACATAGACACATACACACACATAGATACATACATACACATAAACACATACACACTCATAGACACACACACACACATATACACATAGACACATACACACATAATGATGCATACACACACATACATATGGATACACACACATACATATGGACACACACGCATATGCATACATACATGCATACACATACACACACATAGATACATACACATAAACACATACACACTCATAGACACACACACATACACATAGACACACACACATATACACACACACACATACACACATAGACACATACACACGTAATGATGCATACACACATACACATGCATACATAGACACACATAATGATGCATATACACACATACATATGCATACACATACACACATAGACACATACACACACATAGATACATACATACACATAAACACATAAACACATAAACACATAAACACATACACACTCACAGACACACACACACACATACACACATAGACACATACACACATAGACACATACACACATAATGATGCATACACACACATACATATGCATACACACACATATGCATACATACATGCATACACATACACACACATAGATACATACACATAAACACATACACACTCATAGACACACACACATACACATAGACACACACACATACACACATACACACATACACACATACACACGTAGTGATGCATACACACATACACATGCATACATAGACACACATAATGATGCATACACACACATACATATGCATACACACACGTATGCATACATACATGCATACACATACACACATAGACACATACACACACATAGATACATACATACACATAAACACATACACACTCATAGACATACACACACACATACACACATAGACACATACACACATAATGATGCATACACACATACACATGCATACATAGACACACATAATGATGCATACACACACATACATATGCATACACACACATATGCATACATACATGCATACACATACACACATAGACACATACATACACATAGATACATACATACACATAAACACATCAACACTCATAGACACACACACATACACATAGATATGCACACACATATACACACACATACACACATAGACACATACACACATAATGATGCATACACACACATACACATGCATACACACACATATGCATACATACATGCATACACATACACACATAGACACATACACACACATAGATACATACATACACATAAACACATACACACTCATAGACACACACACACATACACATAGACACACACGCGCACACATATACACACACAAACACACATAGACACTTACATGCATAATGATGTATACACACACATACACATGCATACACACATACAAACACATATACACACACACATACAAACACATATACACACACACATACACACATCAATGCTCTCACTGTCATTTTGATACCAATCCTCAATAAAATCTGCCATGCCATCATCTTCATCATTGTCACACAAATCTTGTACTTTATCGTCTTTTGAATATAGATCTTTCAACTTTGCATATTGCACAGGATTAGTTTTGCGTAGCCTCCTCATGGAAGCTTCTAATAATCGTGGTCTTACTGGTAATTGTGAATGCTGTGGGCGAATATCATCAACATCATACATTGGAATCTACACATATAAATAAAACTCATTAGTATTCCATAAATGAATAAAAAGTAAACTTCAAATATAAACTTAAGTATATAAATTATTAAATATGGATAGAAAATTTTTATTCTCTCTAGCTAAAATGTGCTCTTGGAGGTCTACGCCATCCATAATTCACTAATAGTTCATCACCAGCATGTAATGTAGTAATAGCATTGACAACTATGTATCTTGATACATCTCTACTCATGTATGGTGATTCATGACTATTTTCACGCTCCTCAAATGTGCAATTAGTCCTTGAACTATTATGTAACCCTCCACTACTATTTATTAAACCTGCTATATTTCCATGTGTGTAAGGTCTTCCATCAATATATAATCTTTCATTTTCTACATGTAAAATCCTTCTACTAGTAAGGGATGTTGCGTTCAAGCATATTCCATAAGTACTCATGCTTTGAACATAACGTGAAAGTCGATGCCAATCTCCCCATCCATATATAGGACCACAAAATGACATAAGAGTGACTTCAGAGTTCGGGGGCACATACAAATCCTCTACAATAAAGAGACCACGACCAGCATTAGTAATAATGGATGGAGCAATCATATAGCGATTACCCAAAAAGTTGAAAACCTCTCCATCTAAAGGATGTGGTCCTCTATTCTATCCTCCATATCTTCTTCTATCATATGTTTGTACTAAAGAACGATCACGAGCTGGCAATGGAGTTTCATTCTCTAAACCAGGAGGTAGAGGATTTCTAGAAACCTCTGCTTGTAATTGATGAACAGCAAGTCCATGACGTGTACGAGGTATATTAACATTATGAGAAAAATCATCATCATCATCATCATCGAGCAAGTATTCCTGTATATCAACAATAATTTGATTTTATATATGGATTTCAAATAAAATAATGACATTAATATATATAGAAAATACATACCCAAGCATTATCACGTTGACTAGGTGATGGTGCACACTCAAAAGTACCATACTCTGCCTCATGTTCAATACATTCCAATCGTGGTCTTCGATACGTGCCATAACAAGAGTTACACCAACATATAATATGCTCTTCATAGTAAAATTCATCATAATTCCTATCAGAGGACACATGTGAAGTCGTTGCATGGGTAGGAGTACCCTCTGATTGATCAGAATCTGCACATAATAAGAAACATAAAAAAAATATGTTATGTATACATCAAATATATTTAAAATTAAATATTTCATATACTTACAGTATAAAGTCGTTGCACGAAGAGGAGACGGTGGTGGAGTTCCATCTGATTGATCAGAATCTACAAATAATGATATTTGATATTAATAATTTGATTATCTACATAAACAAAAAATTCACATATACATATTTACACATACACACATATTCACATATACACATTAACACATACACACATATTCACATATACACAACTACATATTATTGTGGGATAAATGCATGTATTTTGTATGAATGAGTGTATATGCATGCATGTGTGTGTACATATATATGTGGATATGTATATGTATGTTTATGTTATATGTATGTATATGTGTATATTTATACATATATGCATGCATATATGTTTTCATGTATATGTGTATATGGGTATGTGTATGTGTATGTGTGTGTATATATGTGTATGTATTCTGACTTTTTTTTCTGTTTGAGATTAAATTAACAGGAGATATTGTATGGTCGAAAAAAATAAGAGGCGAGCTAGCATACCACCTGAGTCATGGCAGTTTTTTCGTAGACAGCTACGTCTTCAGGAGTCATTTCCTCAGTAGAAGGTACACAAATTAATAGTTTATATTTATAATTTTTATATATTTTAGTAATTTTTTACATTTAATTTATGTATTTTTTTCCTTGAATAAACAGGCTGCTGCAAAGAAGAGAGTGGAGTCGGGCCACACATCGCACCTAGGCCAAATGGGCCATAATGCTTTTGTAGCTACGTTTGTAAGTATATGTGTTATTGTGAGTATATTTTTTATTTTAGTTAAAATGCAAGCAACTAATGTTTTTTATTTGTTTCATTGCAGCGGAAGGATTATGGCCGATATCCTACGAAACAAGAGATCGAGTATGCTACACATTTTGGATATCGGCATTTGAGCTAGTATATGCAAGATCATCCTGATGCCTTTGTGAGTATTTTTAAATTTTATATAATTATTTTGTTTTTATGAATGTTTTAATTATTTTATTTATTTATATTTGTTATATGTAATACAGGAGTATTATGGAGAGACAAATATGGATGAGGTGGAGAGACAGACACAGGAGGGACGATCTCGATCGTCACAGAGTGATCATGACGATGAGGATGAGGATGATCAGAATGATCATGATATTGCTGATGATGATGATGATCATGATGATGATGATCATGATGATGATGATGATTAAGATTTTAGTTGATTATGACATTGGATTATATGTATTTACATTGAATTGTGTGTATGGTATTAAGTAATGAAGAGTTTTGTTCTATTGATTGTTATTATTGTTTATATTAGGCATGTGTTTTAATACTTTAATTATGTATGTGTGTGTATATGTATGTATGTGCATGTGCATGTGTATGTATATGTATGTATGTGCATGTGCATGTATAAGTATATATGTGTGTATGAGTATGTGCATATGCATGTGTATGTACGTATGTGTATATGTATATGCATGTATATGTATAACTCTATGTGTATATGTGTGTATGTGCATGTATATGTGTATATGTAGGTATGTGCATGTGTGTGCATGTGTATATGTGTTTTAATACTTTAATTATATAATTCATTCATATGTGTGTACCTAAGTGTATATGTATGTGTGTGTATATGTATGTATGTGCATGTGTATGTGTGTGTATATGTATGTATGTGCATGTGCATGTATAAGTGTATATGTATGTATCAATATGTGCATGTTCTTGTGTATGTGTGTGTATATGTATATGCATGTATATGTATAACTCTATGTGTATGTGTGTGTATGTGCATGTATATGTGTATATGTAGGTATATGCATGTGTGTGTGCATGTGTATATGTGTTTTAATACTTTAATTATATAATTCATTCATATGTGTGTACCTAAGAGTATATGTATGTGTGTGTATATGTATGTATGTGCATGTGTATGTGTGTGTATATGTATGTATGTGCATGTTCTTGTGCATGTGTGTGTATATGTATATGCATGTATATGTATGTGTGTGTACATGTATATGCATGTATATGTATATGTGTGTATATGTATATGTATATGTGTATATGTATATGCATGTGTATATGTATGAAACATGCATGTGTATGTGGATGTGCATATACATGTATTTGCATATATGTTAATGTATATATATATATATATATATATATATATATATATATATATATATATATATATATATATATATATATATATATATATATATATATATATATAATGTATGCATGGACATCTTTTTATGTGGTTGTAGGAATGTTTGTGCATATGCATGTGTATATGTGTGTATGTCTAAGTGTATGTGCACATGTATCTATGTGTATATATGTATATGTGTGAAAGTGCATCTTCATCATGTATAAGTGTATGAGTGCATATCAATAAGTGTGAGTATGCTATGTAATGAAAATAACACAATTCAAATGATCTACAAAGAATAGAAATTGTACTTACAATTGTTAGCCATACTTTTTGCTTGGTTAGCTTCTTGAATAACCTGCAATAAAGAGAGAAAGAAAAGAGAGAGAGAGAGAGAGAGAGAGAGAGAGAGAGAGAGACATAGAGAGAGAGAGAGATCTAGAGAAAGAGAGATCTAGAGAAAGAGAGAGAGAGATCTAGAGAGAGAGAGAGAGAATTCAAAGAGAGAAAGATGTAGAAAGAGAGAAACAAAGACAGAGGGAGACAATAAGAGAGAGCTTAGGCAAAACAACAATTCTGCATATACTTGCTTCAGCTCGTAAGCGCAGCGCAATTGCGAATGTTGGAGAGCTCTTCGATCGGATGCGTGAAAATGCCGATCGCAGAGCCTCCAACGTTTTAATTTTTGTTCGTCAACAGATCGTCATGTAAGCGATGCTATTCGTCGTCGAATAGGGGATAATTTTACCGTCGCTTATGCGACGGCAACTAACGTCGCCTACTCGACGCAAGAAAGCGTCGCTTTTAAATTGCATCATTTTAGCGATGTTTTATGGGAACGTCGCAATCCCGTCGCGTCACAAGTCGCAAATACCGTCGTTTTCTGCGTCGTTTAATCGACGGTCGGTGCGCAATGCTAATTACGATGCAAGTTGCAATTTTATAGTGATGAAATTCTGTCGCCTTAACCGTCGCTATACGCCCATATTTCTTGTAGTGCAGTACTGCCTTCACCTTATCTGGATTAACTTGGATCCCCTGTTTTGAGATAATGTGCCCTAGCAACTTGCCGCAAGATACAGAGAATACAGACTTATTTGGGTTTAAACACAAACGGTATTCTCGACACTTTAAAAAACAGCACCGTAAATGATACAGATGCGCCAAAGTATCACCGGATAAGGAGAAGTCATCCAAGTAAACTCTCATGAAGGAAGTTAGATAAGGGGAGAAAACTTCCTACATACAACGCTGAAATGTACTTGGAGCATTTCGTAGACCAAACCACATCACTGTACATGCATAAACACCCCAATCGGTTATAAATGCTGTCTTTGGATGTCTTGCTCTACCATTCGTACTTGGTTATAATCACTATATCCGTCCAAAAAAGAGTACATCTCTCGACCTGCCACATCATCTAACATTGTGTCCAAAAACGGCAGAGGGAATGGATCAAGTACTGTTGTTGCATTTAATTTCCGGTAGTCCACACATATCCGTAATTGCTTATTCTTCTTAGGGACTATGACAATGGGAGAAATCCACTCCGCATGCTCGATAGGAACAATAAACCCAACCTTCAGCAATCGATCCAGTTCTTCTTTGACCTGAGCCGCATAGTGAGGATTCATTCTATAGCTGGGTTGTTTAATAGGTCGAGCATCTGGTTTTAGCATAACTCGGTGCTGATAGATGCGTGGATCCAACCCCTTCATATCATAGTAATCCCAGACAAATACGTTAGAGAATTTACGTAGTAGCTGTAGTAAATTATCTTGGAAGGTCTCTGATAGTCTCGCATTAATCTTCACTGGCCGTGGATTGGCTTCATCGCCTAAGTTGCAAGTGACCAATTGGTCTTTTGGTACGTAGAACTGTTGGGGCATGGCAAAGTCATCACCTGACTGAAGCAATTGTTGTAGCATCGTATCATCCAAGGTCTGTGCTACACTTTGTTCGGGTTCAGTGGTCAGTGGTACGACCGTAGAGGCTACAAGACTCCAATTATCTGCAACCGTTTGTAAGTCCACAGTTCCGAGCGCCATCAGATCCTTGTTGGCCTTAAGAAAAGCTTCCTCTTCATCATCTGAAAGACCATCCAGCATGTGTATAAGTTCTGCTACATATGGTCATGCATGAAGTCACAAGGCTTCATGTCGTCCAGTGGAACGACATATTTCCGGTGGTTATATTTAAAAATCAGTTCATACGCTGACCAATCCTGAACTACCTTAGCTTGCTTTAACCATGGTCGTCCAAAGAGCAGGTTATAATCAAGGCTGGATTCTGGTAATTCCAGAATAACGAAGGTCATTTTAAATACAGCTCCTTGAAGAGTAATAGGAATGTCTCGCAACAATCCAACCGAATGAACTCGGGATTGATCAGCCATGCGGACAAAAAATTGGACAGGGTTGATGTGCATCCATCCCATCCGTTGACAAAGTGAAGCTGTTGCAATGTTTACTCTAGATCCTCCATCAATTAATACTTGGGTTATTTTATGATTCTTATACCAAACTGTAATCAAGGGCACCGTGTGGTCCACCATCGGATCCACTTTGGGCTGAATTGTTGATGTCGAAGGAGCACATGAAGGTCCTAGACTGACCTGTTGTTGGAATTGTTGGCGCACGCCAGGGACCAAAGCCAATAATTGTCCCAATGGTAGTGTAATTGACGTATTGGATAAGACATCCCACACCGGATCAAATTTTATTGTTTTCGGTATGGAGTCCGGTGGGGACTCCGATATTGTTTGGGTCAGATTTCTTCCTTTCGGTACTGCCTGCGGTATGCTTTGCTGCATCATCAGAACTGGGTCAAGAAAAATAGTTTGTTCTTGGGTTGCCCACTTGCTTGCTTTAGTAAACACCTTCTGCTGTTCATGAATTCCAGGTTCAGAAATCTCTGCAGCTGGCTGTAATTGCTTTCCTAAGCGTGTTTACACTACTATTGTTTGAGTGTCTATTGCTGAAATGTACACCATGTTTGCCATCGGGTGTTGTCGTTCCTTTTTCCTTTTATCGTACTCAGCCGCATCTTTACAATACCTGCGTATATGCCCTATTTCACTGCAAAAATGATATTTAGGTGGTGGAGGAGATGCACCTTCACTGATGGACCCGCATTCCACCGAGTTTGTCCAAAGTTAGTTGATCGAGCTCCTCTATAATTCTTGTATCCTTGGTAAGGAGTATTCTTCATTTGTGGTGGTACGTAGTGATTGGCCGGTTGCCCTTGTTCTTGAATAATGGCATTGATAGCCGCTCTGCTCTGTACTCTTGCGTTATAAGGACATGTCTCCGTAGTGTGGTCCGCTGTATGGCAAATAGCGCAGGTCATCTGATTCAGAGCGCATGTTGAGCTACCGTGTCTTGTGTTTTTACATTTAGTACAGTAAAGTTATCTCAAAGGATCCTCATTCGAATGCCTGGATGCCTTCAACCACTCTAAATTTTCAGTGAATCCTCCCACTTTATTTTCTAACTGTAAAGCCATAACAATTATGGCATCCAAGGTCATTCCTCCCACACATCGTATAATCATGATCTGTTTCAATTGGGGGTTTAATCCGTCTATGAACCACTGAGTAATGACATCGTCTGGTAAATTGGCATGCGCTGGTGGTAATTGTCGTAAATGAGTCCGAAATAGAGTGGCATAGTCTTGAACATTCTGGTGTGGCTTCTGCCTGTTATTCTGCAGGTAATCAAAAATTTCTGCTGAATTTTTCTTTAACCAAAATCGTTGTAGAAATGCATCCTTCACGTCATCATACTGCCAGAAATAATTCAATTCATACTCGGTTAACTAGTGTGCAGCTTCATTAACTAAAGTTGATTGGAACACAATGGCTTTATAAGCAGGGTCTACTGGATAATTCAAAACTGCGTAATTAATTTTAAATGTCCACACATGCGCATCAGGATCATCTCCCGAAAAACCTCCAAATTTTGTGTACGTGACTCCGGCTGGCACTACACGTGGTGGAATAATCTATTGTTGTTGCCGTTGATGTTGTTGTTGTTGTTATTGTTGTTGTTGTTGTTGTTGTTGTTGTGAACTACTCATGTTGCCTAAATTTTGGGGAAGTATTTCTTGATGTTCCTAGACCGTATGGTCACTTTGCTAACTTTCCGGTCCAAAGATGTCTCTGAACTGATTACTTAGCTCAAAATCTAACAACCCTTTCTCACCCTTAGTATCGAAATTGGCTAGACTTGCACCTAAAAACGATGAATGCAGTAAGTTCCTGCCAAACAATAGTGCACTATCACCGAAGATCACCGAATTATCACCGAACAATACCAAACTCTCATCGAAGATCACCGAATTGTTACTAGATAATGTTGAACTCTCACCGAAAATCATCGAATTCTCCCCGGATAACACTAAACTATCACCGCATTGTGCCAAAGTACAACCAAAAACTAACGTACTATCTTTAGAACGTACCGGACTGTCACCAGAACGCACCCTTGCCGCACTCTATCGAACTACTTCTACACAGCACTGAACTGCCACCGAAATTGCCACTAGCTTGCTGGATTGAACCTTCTGTAACTGAACTTGATTGTTCTTCACTTCTACCATCAAAGGATGTTCCTAACGAACTCAGAACTCCTCAAGGATGTTGATCACTTCAATATTTGAGGTAGGATTTGCCGAAACATGTTACCTGCATATATCAAGGAATTCTTCTCCTTAATCCTTTCTTCAACTGGCTACTCCATTTTCCACAGACAGCGCGAGTGTTAAATAAAGGTTTAACTCTTTATCAACTCTGGGTTCTTGGAATGGTTAGGGGTCTGTAAAATAGAGGCCATGTTTGTATTTTCCCAAATCTACAGATTCAATGTATACTACTGCACCAACTTAATGATCCGAATTAAACTATCTTTCAAATACGTATATATTTTGCACATTACCACATTCTTCACCACAATACGTATAAATGCGCAACTTCGTCACTTTATCGTAATATCTCTTTAACTTAACACTTCAACAGAGAATGAATTATTTACTGAATTCAATTAACAGAATTATAGAATACTCAGAATACTCAAGATATGGTCAATGCAGCACGCTCCACTTCAGGTGCTTCGCCCAGACTAACAGTCCGGCGTCGTCATCCTCTATCTCATGTGCGCTTCTTACATTAATAAAAAAAGGGTTACAACTGTTTGTGCTACGCCCTTTCGGTATGCGTGCGACTTTTCAGAATTACATTACAGAAATGATAAATTCCATTCCGGCGGCTCACAAGTCATATTACAAGACCGTGCATAGGCACTTTTTTGTCTTCCACCCATGCACCCTTCGTCCCCACTCATGCATATGGATGAAGAAGAGATGAATTAATTTCATCTATTTGTATCTATCATCTACATTTTGTCATTTCATTCTCATACATCATCCATCCATTAGCAAAAGAAAAAAAAAGAAAGAAAAGAAAGAAAAAAAAAAAGAAATACAAAGCATTTTAGCTTATTCTTCCCATCTAGTTAAATGAAAATCAACTCCAAACAAACATTCAAAAAGCAAGATGAAGAAAAGCAACAAAGCAGAGCACTCCAACGACGCAAGGATCATGCAAATCAAAAGGAACAGGAGGGAGGGAGTGTTGAAGATACAACATATATTTCTTGAATCGACTCTATTTTTATCATCATTTGTATCTTTTTCTATCTTTCATTTAGCTTAATTAAGCACTCTTGTATAGGTGTGTGTGGGTGCCATACTAGAGAATAAGTGGGATTCATTCTCCTTTCAGCTTAGAAATCCCACATAGCATGTTTTTTTGCCATTTTGTATATAAAGAGTTCTCCACCTCTTCTTTTAGAGAGCTTTTCTAGAAGTAATGAGATAATGCTAGTTTGTAGTTAGACTCTTGCTCTCTTGTTGTCATGATGTGCATGCATACTTGTTCTCTTCTAGTGTAACGCTTGTGATACGTTGATGTGCAATTACGTCGTGATTATGCTTATGATTGCGATTATGTGAATCATTAGTGATGCTTGTGTCGTATCTTCTTGTTAATTACGTTGTTAATCGTGCATTGATGAAGCACCATTACATCTATTGAGTGCTTCTACGCAAACATTTGGGTCTCATGAGATGCTTCCCGGATTGACAAGTATGAGTTGTGATGATACAATGTCAACAGTCCCCAACATGGGTTATACTTCAAATGGAGTGGTGCCTTGATCCATGTGTTCATCATTTCTGGATATTATTGTAACAACTCCTGGCGCCAAGTTGGTTGAAAGATTTCACCTTTCTGTGCCTGTGGGGGTAAGTCGTCAGGCTCGAACTGAGTGGCATGTGATGGTTTCTTGCCCGTTGTCGCGGGCTTCATGACAAAGGAGGGTATAAACTAATATTCAAAGTCCGTTACTTAAATTTGGTTCAAGGTCTAGAACTCGTACGGTTAGGCTATGCATTTTTATTGGAGTAGAGAAACTTTTATTTGTTACATTCAATGCCTTAAACTGAAAGTTCTCATTTCACAAGAATTTGCGATGTTCTCCTAACAAAGCATCAACTTGTGAATTCAAATATTCCTCTCTTTCTTCCTTTCTTGCAATTTTCTATACACTACAATTTATGTAGGTTGTTGATAAAAGAAATATTTATAATTGGCTTTTACACGGTTTGGTGGTACATGATGAGGTGAATGAGCATTATCTAGTTTTAATTTATAGACTTTAGAGGTAGGAAGCCAAATCCCATTCCATTTAGATAGGCGTTAACCTGCAAGTATTCCTCCTCATCATGTCTTTACAATGTTCTGTAGATGTGAAGCCAACTATCCCATAGCAAACCTAAAGTTGACCAGTCAGAAAGCAAGCATGATACAGTACTTCAATATTTCAGCACAATCCGACAATCATTTCACATAACATGCAAAGGAGCGGTAGCTTCCTCCATTGTAAAAGGTTTCACAAAGGAAATAGCAAAAACTTGTAGAGCATGTATTTCAAGAGAGAAAAGGCCATTCTCCTTCTTTCATGTGACTGCGCATGTACAACAACACATCACTCAGCCCATAGAAAGAAAATCAATTTCAGTTATTCTCTCATATTGTATACAATAGACGATCTAAGCCTTATTAAGGTTTTATTCTAGGAAACCCAAAACAGCAACAGAAATACCCTCCTTCAGAAGATGCGCAGCACATCTCAAGTGACATAAACGTCAAAGTGTGCATAGCCATGATGAATTGAATAATATAAAGGACTTACATATTTAAATAATTCCGTATCCTCGTGCAGATTAAAAAAAGGGTCTTGTGAAGCTTCTATCAACGATCTTTACTCACAATATTATTTGTTGCAAAGTGAGCTCCTTCATAGTCTATTGAAATTGCCCCTTGCTCCACTTCAGATCTGCCCTTCATGTGCGCACCTTTTTCTACCTATTGTGTTCATGGACACTCCTCATCTACATATGTAACTCCTTTCTCGATTCCGGAACTGACAAACCCTTTCTCAGCTGCTTTTGCTTCATATAACTGTTGTGTACACACTTATCACTCCATGATTCCTTAAAGATATACAAAAGCGGTTCTGTTGCGGCTTAACAAAGAAGAGAATGAGAGCGATCTTAAGAAATCTCAAATCAGATTTTGATGGCACGGAGATGATGGCACGGAGATGAGGCCCTCTGAGATTCTATTTGATTGCCCTTTCTGTCAGAGAGTTCTAATTGAGCCGGCGTTCAAAACAGTTGCCTTGCCTCATTGTCCTCCGAAATTTTGCCTTCCCAGCTTAACTTGCTGTGTTATCTGCTCCCGAAACTTCCAAGTTGATTCCAATTTTAAAACTCTTCAGCCACATATGATTGACGCAAAAGATCAAGACAACTATGGACCCTTCGTTGTAGTTGTTGTCAGACGAACCCCTTGCCCGTCCTCTATGGCATGAGGAAAAATGATCCCTTGCTACTGACCAACTCCTCCATTTGAACACGAAGCAGATGTGCCCTCACGGCTCTGCCATATTTGAATTCCTTCACATCTCTGCTACATCACGTATTCTTTTTACCATGTCCCCCCCCCCCCACCCTCCACTTATCCTCCTTGTTACCAAGCCCATATATTGCATATCAGGCCAGCGCATAAGGTACAATAGATGCTTCCACATCCGTCCATGAATTTTTTTCCTCTAGAAGCTTTCGACCCCCCTTCTCCACGCGGCTCTTGCTATGCCTAGCAGCCCCGAATTTCCTCTTTTTTTCGAATGGAGTTGATGTTATTTCCTTTTCTTGAGTTGCGGTGTGAATTTTCATGCTAAAATGCTCCTTCGAAGATTATGCAAAACTCAATATGGAACAAATTCAAAAAGATCAATCCAAAGTATTCTCACAAGATTGTCCAAGTGCTCTCACACAATGCAATCATTGTGTTTAGTGATGAAAAAAATTTGTTTTCTATATGAGTCATTGCTCTTGTTGGATTGGTAGCACATCGCTTGCCTTTGTATCTTCGATGCTAGCAACACCTTCAAGTATCTCTAAGGTAGTAAAAAGAAATTGTGAAGTGAAATCATTACGACACTGTCTCCTTTTCAATCGCCAATTGATATTCTGCCATTAGCATGAAATACTATTTATATTGAAGCTCATGGCCTGAGATATACCTTCGAGGGGCCAAGTGGGCGAAGTAATGGGATTGTAATATGCGTTCCTCTATCATAGCCGTGGCATGTAATTGTGCCTCCACCCGTGCTGAGTGGGTCTGTCCAAGTTCTTCTACTGACTTCATCCATGCGACTGTAGGGAGTTCAAAAGTGTCTTGGCCTTCAACCATGACAGGTCTACCTGGGATGGGTTGTGGTTCATAGGCCTCTTCATAAGTTTCCTCCACCGGGATAGACAGAGTTTCTTCATCATTGGGGAGTTCAGGTGGGGAATCAGGTCTAGGGGGCTCAAAGAAAAAAACAATCTACGCTTGAAGAGTAAGTACCTGAGCATGTAACGTGTTGAGTTCCTCTAGAATCTCTGGAGGTGTGACTGTAGGAGCTGGTGGTGGTTGTGGTGCAGGTGTGCACAACAGTAGCATTTTATGGTCATCCTAGAGTTTTTGATATGCTTTCATATTGTCATAATCTGCTAAGAGTCTGGCATGATCTTCTAATAATATTTGCACAAACTCCGATGGTACTGCTTTAAATCGGTTAGGACTCAGAGGTTCATCCGGTTGATCCAAAGCTACTTCAAGGTTTTCTCTGTTTCAAGTGAGGGTTGCATTACTCACTGTTTGAGCATGTAATAGGTTGTTGATATTCGTTATGGCTTCCTCGTCTTCTGTTCGCTGTGTAGTTCGAGGGTATGGTAGGCCTCGCGTAGCTCTTGATAGTGTGCATTAAGGGAGGCATTCTTGATGGATAAAGATTTTAATTGTGCATGTAAATCTATAGTTGTTCGCTGGAGTGTCTGGTAGCTGGTCCCAAGAGATGCGAATTCATCTCTAACTTGTGTCATGCAAGAAAACATTTGGCAAAAGACGGTGTCGATAGTGGGCGACAATATTAACAGTGAAGTGAGTGAAGATGTTGTGGATGTGGTTGTTGATGCAAGGGAAAGGGGAAAGAGGGATGGGAAGGTGGATGCTGTGGTGACCGTGGAGAAGAGTGACGTACCTAAATGGGGTGGTGAAAGAGATGAGTTGAATGGTGGTGCAATGGATGGTGAGATGTCCATGTCACTGGACGTGGTGTCAAGTGAAGTGACCGTGAAGAGTGGTGTGAGAGTGGGTGCGTGAGTGGGTGTGAAGACTGGATTTACAAAGGTTGACGAACAAATTACAGGTTGGGTTTCATGTTGTTGGAACTGAAGGACTCACTAGGCAAGGAAGCTTAAGAAGGGAGTCAGAGAGAAGAGAAGGCACAAGCAGACAAGGGAGTCAACGACGATCTGGCAAGTAGGCCAATAATTTTCTTCATGAAGAAGCAAGTACGAGCATTCACGCAGATCTAGCACTAAGGCAACCTTTAATTTTTCAAAACCCTTACACCAATTAAAAGTGATTCTCATCATTAACAACCCCTGTAAATACCATGTTCACCTTTTTGTGGCTCCATTTTGTGCAAGCCGAGGAGTCCTCAAGCTTGAGGAGCCTTAGAAGTAGTTGCTTACCAATTTTCGTATTTTTTAGATCTCATTTGAGCCCTCAAATAAGCCCTGGAACCTAATTTTTAACTAGGCCGGACACTAGGTCTGGATAGGGTCAAAGCTAGTCAAAAACTATAAAAGGAGCTAGAGAGCTCATTTTTGGGGTTAGATTGTAACTGAAATGAAATTGTAAGAGCTTTTTGAAAGTAATCTAAGAACTCCATTGCTTCTCACTCTTTGTATTGCCGTGTGTGCGCGTGTGTGTGTATGTGTGTGCATGTTTGTGTGCTTCTCACTCACACACTTGTGCCTCCACTTGCTCGAGGTCTTCATACCATCCTCACGTCTTCCCGGATTGACATTAAAGGAGGTGCTACTCATCACTGAGCTACACCAAAATTTGGCGCCGTTGCCGGGGATTGAGCTTTGAGGACGAGCGTGTGATGGTAAGTCGTAGAGTTGACGCGTTGGAGTTGTAGGTATTTTCTTCACATTCATCTATTTTCTTGTTTTTTCTTCACCATCTTCATCACCATCATCATCATCACCATCTCCCACCTCCATCTCCATCATCACGAAAATTTTTAGTTTTGATCATATCACCATCTCCACCTCATTTCCTTCATTCTACTTGTGAGAGAGAGCGAGAGAGCGATATTGCTTGCATTGTTTTTGCATGTTTCTTGAGCATTTTGTAGGTTCTTGCTGAATCATCACCCCCAGCACATTGCGCAGGTACGGAATACTCAGAAACTGTCTCGCAGTCGCCAGCCTCTGTCGATCGCGATCGACCAAAAATTCGATCATTTGGTAAAACAAAGTTCACCACAAGCACAAGCATGATGAGCACATTCTAAATCACTAAAAACAGTTGGAAAATTCCGTGTTTCTCTGTCAATCGCGATCGACACCATCGATCGCGATTGACAACCGCGACCGACAGACCCTATCAATCGCGACCGACAGACCTGTCGATCGCGACCGATAGACCTGTCGATCGCGACCGACAGACTGCCACGTAGGACCCTGTCAATCGCGATTGACACCGTCGATCACGATCGACAGCCACGACCGACACCTCTGTCAGTCGTGATTGACACCGTCGATCGCGACCGACTGAAATTCAACGATTGATTGACTTTTACGCGTAGCCACGTGTCCATCGCGACAGACACATCCCCGATTGACTGAAATCACGGCGAAAAACCCGGAAAAAGTGTCGATCGCGATTGACACCATCAATCGCGATTGACAGAACTCACGACCGACTCTGTCGATCGCGATTGACACTGTCAATCGCGACTGACGTGTCGATCGCGACCGATAGGCCCCGACGGACACCTCAGTCAATTGCGATTGACAGACCTGTCGATCGCGATTGATAGGCTTTTCGGCCAAAAAAATTAGGGTTTTTTATTCTAAGCTTTGGGGATAGTTTTTGGGCATATTGGTCTAGCAATTAGTGAGTTGTGAGGTCCCTACACATGTGCTTTTGAGAAAAATCCTGTGATCTGTTAGCCTGTTTGAACCCTGTTTTAGCACCAGAACCCTGAACTGACATAACTCTCTCATACGAAATCCGTTTGCTGTGATTCTTGTTTTGTTGGAAAGCTCGTGGGTTAAATTAAGATCAGGATTATTAGATAGGGTATTTTGAAGTTGACCATACCCAGGGGGAACAAAATTTAGGGATCTCTAGAATTGTTTTCCAAAAGATCACAGTGCAAATTGGTCTTGAGCTAACTTTGGAACTCTTACAGATCTATTGAGAGCATCGAAGGGCATTCTAAGCAAGAGTAAGTGCAAGCTTGGGAACACGCTTCCTGGGCACTCAAGGGCAACCAAGAAGGAAACAAAAGGTTGGAAATTCTCAACTCCCTTTGTCAATTCCTAGCTTAGGCTAAGAACGACTAGTGATAGGAGTAAGCCAGGGCGGCGGTAGGCAGTTATCAAGTTGAAGACTACCTAAATACTCAAGTTCAAGATAACTACATAATCTTTGTACGATTGAGAACCCTAAAGGAAAAGAATTTAACGTGGAACGATCAACTTAAAGTACGAAAAATACTCAAGTATTCGTGACGACGCAATATCAGACAAGATCATAAACATGATAACACACTAAAAACGAATCAAGTGGCTGATACCAATTGATCGGCAACGAGGTTATACTCTGGGCAAAAATCGGGCTACTTAACTAGGCATATGAACCTTAGATCAGGACGGCATCTAGTAAGGGATAGACAAAGCCTTAGGTCTTCAGAAGCTAGCGTCAATCATACTGCGAGGTCTTGGGCCCAGCAGTTGAGTCACCACTCGCATTACCCTAGCTCTGATACCAGTGAATCGGAGATGTCTCTAGGCATGGACAGACCTACGGGAAGTTCAGGAGTGCCATACTTGCACAGAGTAGAAGGCCCTTACAAAACACAGTTGGAATACCATAGGACCAACTGATTAGGTGCTAGCATCTATGAGGACGGTCTAGGAAGATCCGTGGTCCAGATTAAAAACCCTGACCAATCCATTGGACTAGAGCACCCCGCTGTCAAGTTTGAAAACGGAGCATACTTGGACAAAGAAGGAACTATATACGTAGTCACCAGTCACCCAGATAGGACAGACGAATTCGGAAATGTGATCTCAGAAGCGGATTTAGGTGACTTGGAGCAAGGAAACATGGGTGTAGAACCTAGGACCCCTCGTGGAAAGTCAGTGCTAACAAGGATCATCACTCCCGAGTGGATCCCATAGGACAATAAGAGTATAGATCTGCTGCTAAACCAAGAAACCGATGAAGCCTTTTGGAGGTATAAATCAGACAAGCCAATTGATATAGGGACAATCATGATCTATGAGTTTAAAGATCCAAATAGCCCAGGTAGAGTGACCTACTTAGATCGTTCTTCGGAAAGGATCTTTGTGGTTACAGAAAATGATAGGCACGCTTACACTTGGAAGGGTGAATTTATTTTCCCCCAACCAAGATCGAATGTTTCCTATGGTCACCCTGGTGCTGGAACATCCCAAGCTCATGGAGCCCAAAGAGACAGACATAGAGATAGACCTGAGGTAAGCTTTGCCAACTCAGGGGGTGGAGAAAGAACGAGGACGGAAACAAATAGAGTAGAGCCTGAGGTACTTAGAGCCCCAGGACATCGAAGAAATGCCGATGAGTTCCCTCTACCACGACCTAGAGAGCACACAAGGACTTTGAGACCAACCCAGCTAGTTAAGTCCATGAAGAACTACTTCGATGGCACGGGAGATCCATACGATCATGTGGCTGAGTTTAGGCAAGTCTTGAGAGCTGAACAAGTGGAGGATTTATTCACGCAGTATAATGCCTTTGGTCTAACCCTTAGGAACACAGCCCTTACGTGGTTTCAACCATTGAATGAGAGACAGTTCAGGAGCATAGACCAACTCCTAGAGGCTTTCATTATTGAATTCTCTAAGAGTGGCATAAGGCATAATACCTCCTCATTGATTCACAGCTTCAAGCAAACCCCTCAAGAGACCGTGAGACTTGCAGGAAGAAGATTCAGGCAATACTTGGAGAGATGCCCTGTCCTTGAGTTACCCACGCCAGCTAAGCAAGTGGCTTTATTCTTGGATGGATTGCTAGTACCAAATTGAGATCCTATGTGTACTTGAAGGACCCTAGGACCATAGAAGAGTGTGTACGCATGTGCATTGACATCGAGGATAACCTAGGGGAGGAGTTAGAGCTTTCTAAGATATACAAAGATTCAGATAGTGCCTCTAGCCTCTCTTCCACGCAATCCACATCAATTGAGGAACTTGCAGAGAAAGTGGCTCAGAAATTAGATGTCTCTAGCAAACAAATCCCAAGGTTTGTCCCTCTGAAAAGATGCTATACTTGTGGGGGTGACCATATGGCGAACGTGTGTCCCATCATGGCTCAACCCCAAGTTAATCCTAGTAGCCAGTACTGCACCATAGAACGAAGGTACACCAATCACACCGCGCAAGATTGCCCATACAACAAGCAGGCGGTTAGGCAACCCTACCCTCAGCCATACCCTCAGCAGGGAAGATACCAGAACCCGTACCCTCCACAGCCATATGGCAGGCCACAACAACCTTATCAGCAACCATACCAAAACCAACAAAGGCCTCAGCCTGTGTTAGCACAACAACCCCCTGCCCCAGCTAATGTGATCCCAGTAAAATATGCAGCAGCAGAAGAAAACCTGAATAGAGCTATAGTCCCTGTAACACCACTGCTTTCTGAAAGTGACCCCAGTGACCATAGCTTTGATTCTACACATGTCGATAGTCCCCATGCTTACTACATGCAATCTCCTGAACATGGTGAGTCCTACTACAGTGAGGAACCGAATGAACCTAGTTGGGAGTCAGATTACACAAACGTCATGTACGCAAACCCCAATCCTAGACCTCAACCTAGGCAGGTAAGACCCCCATTCCCTAGAGGACCATGCTACAGATGTCAGGGAGATCACCTCATTCGTGATTGTCCCTTACCTCCACCTACACAACCCCAGTCAGTGACGATCCAGGGCTTTTGCCAAGAATGTGGAAAGGAGCATCTCTTACGAGATTGCCCAAAGAACCCCAATAATATGCCAAAAATCACTCCTATCAACGTTGTTGGGTTAGTGGTAGACTCCACAGGGAGCGTGACTTCCACTGCACCAGTACAAGTAATCACTAGAGCCAAAGCACTACAGCAAAACCAGGGTGTAGGTCAGGAAAAAAGCCTAGAAGTTAGTGAAACAGAGAGCACGACAAAGAAGAGGACTAGAGCTTGGAGAGATAGTCGTGAAAGAATGAAAAGACAATGGGCAAAAAAGATGAGTGAACTTGAGGAAAGCCTCAGAGAAACAAAGGCCAGGATAACTGAGCTCACATCTCAAACTCCCTCTCACACTACCCCACCTCCACCATTCCCAAATCCATCCGAACCGTCACCTTCCAACCCACCTCATATGATTCCACCACCCCCTAGAGTAGGATCAGTCCTAGCAGATCCCACTCCCGAGGACCTTAATATGATGCTTAAGGCATATCAGGCCAGAATCCAAGAAGGGCCAAACGTGACTGATCATGCAAAATGCTATCCTAGAGCAGAACTAGAGCTAGAACGAACCAAGATTTGTGCTAAGATGGTGGAATTGGCTCAGACCATGTTTGAAGCCAGTCGCCTCTTTAACATCTCTAGTTCAGCCAAGACACAGCTACACTTTGATGGATTGCTAGAAAGAATAGAGAAGTTGATTGCACAATCAGAAAAGGAACCCGCCTCTCAACATAAGGACAGGGCAAGTGAAAGAGTAAGCATTCCTGCCCAAGCAGCCTATGTGCCTGAAGCCTATGTGCCTAACTCTACGGAGCCAGACACATCATCTTCTATGAATCGATTCACACCAGAATTCCTACGAGAGATTCAAGAAGACAAATGGGCTAAAGAGAGTGAAGTCCCTCCTCCTATTGAACTTGTGGATGATGCACATGACCAATTCCCACAAGATATCCCATCCATTTATGAGGAGCAGGAGAGCACCCAATCTCAGGAAAGATTAGACTTTGAGTCTAACTCTCTACAAGAATTACCCCACTTCACAGGCCCATGGGAAACTAAGTCTACTTGTATGAGAACACCCACGGTCATGGTACGAAAGGAGGACTCAGTCATACCTAGGAACACAGAGGTAGTGAAAAACACTAAGGTTCAGTGCAACCTCACCTTAGAAGAGCTACTCAAAGTAAGGCCAGAGCTATGGAAGCATGTAGCCAAGCAAGTACCAGAGATAGCAAAATCTCATTCCCAGGTAGGATCCCAGAGAACAGTGCTCGAAATACCCTTGGACAAGATAGGAGATATGAGTGAAGGTGAAGAGGGAAACACTTATCTTCCCATTACACATCAAGGATACACAACCAAGGCAATTCTCGACTCAGGTGCAGGAGTTGCAATTGCCACCACTTCTCTATGGAAGCGTTGGGGCAAGCCAGCACTCAGGCCCACGAGGATGAAATTGCAGATGGCCGATGGTCACATAGAGCGACCCTTAGTGCTGTTAGAAGGAATAACTCTCACCACATGTGGTGTTGAGTTCGAGCACACATTTGCTATATGTGATTTTAGCAAGAACCATGCCTATGAGATGATTTTGGGAAGACCATTTATGCGACAATTGCAAGTGGTACAGGACTGGGGAACCAATTCCTTGTACCTGCAACACTTAGGTGTTACAACCAAAGTGAATCTCAAAGATTACTCTCATAGAGATGTCCCTCCTATCCAATGGAACCCCATCCATAGAGCCAAAGATGATACGGAATCGGTGCATTCCATAGGATCAGGATCCTCATGGATGCATGAAGACACTCACTTATGGATGTGCAAAGTAGCAGTAGAGGAAGAGAAGAGAGAAAAGGCCAGAGAAATAGGTGCAAACGAAACACATAGACCCATTCAAGACCCAGCCTATGCACCTGTAGTCTTTCCTGACGAAGAATTTGAACCCCACGACTGGGCAGAAATCCTAGCAACAATGGATGTAGCCATCAATGAAGAACAATGGACACCCCACTGTGATGAGGATGGCTATGGCATTTCATACTTCTCCATAGAGCCGATCATGGGAGAGGCAGTTTTAGAAGAGTGTGAACCTAGCCCTGATGCATTTGAGGATGCGAGCGACTCCGATCTAGAGTCAATCATTATGGACCCACCTTTTGCATCAGATGAAGAATACTTCTATGAAGTAGAATTTCAACCCCAGAGGTATGGAGAGCTTACAAATGATGTAAGGCTTGCCACACATGTGACCCCGAAGGAAGAAGGAAAGAAAAGAAAGAAGAGAGAAGTTACACAAGAAGAGGAAGAATCTTTGTTTGAGGTCCCGGAAAATTTTAAGAAGTATGAGATAGACGACAGGAGAGTCATGATAAGAATGCCTAAACGAGAGGCACAATCAGGAGAGGTCTATGATAACAAAGAAACCACCAAGAAAATAGTAGTGGCCCTAGAAGAAGGAGAGGAGAGATGCACTTACATAGGCCATGACCTAACAGAGGAAGAAGAGCATGCATTAATAGCCTTGCTAAGAGAATACAGAGATGTATTCGCTTGGAGTTACAAGGATTTGAAAGGTGTGGACCCTGACATATGTTCACACACTATCCCCATGACCTCAGACGCCAAACCCTCTAAGCAAAAGCCATATACATATAACGATAATTATGCTGCTAAGATCAAGGAGGAGATAGATAGACTGGTTGAAGCTGGATTCATCTACGAAATTGAGCACACTGAGTGGGTATCCCCCATCGTAGTGGTGCCCAAGAAAAATGGAAAGCTGCGTGTATGCATTAACTTAAAGAAGGTCAATGCCGCCACAATTCGAGATAACTATCCGCTTCCTATCACAGAACATCTCTTAGAAAGAGTAGCAGGCAAGGAAGTGTACAGCTTCTTGGATGGATTCTCTGGCTACAATCAAGTAGCCATTGCTCCAGAGGATCAACATAAGACGGCTTTTGCCACGGAGTGGGGCATATTTGCCTTTCGGGTAATGCCATTCGGGCTTACTAATGCACCTGCTACCTTTCAACGATTGATGTGTCACATATTTAAAGAGTTCCTGAGGAAGAACTTAGAAGTCTATGTTGATGATCTTTGTGCTCATTCCAACATCAGACAAACCCATATTCCTGAACTCAGACAAATCTTTGACAAATGTAGAGAATATCAAGTCTGCCTGAACCCAGAAAAATGTGTTTTCATGGTCAGGCAAGGTAAGATTTTAGGACACATAGTGTCAAAGAATGGCATATCCACCGATGAAGAGAAAGTAAGAGCCATAGCCGAGTTACCTAGGCCAAAGAACGTCAAGGAAGTACAGGCCTTCATGGGGCATTGTGGTTACTACCGACGGTTCATTCATATGTACGCTGTCATTGCAAAGCCCATGTATGGATTTCTGACTAACTTTGAGTGGACTGATGAATGTGAGAATTCCTTCAATGAGCTTAAACAGCGATTATGTTCAGCACCAATCTTAACCACACCAGATTGGAATAAGCCATTCCATGTTCACGTGGATGCGTCCAATTATGCTATTGGGTGTGTACTCGCACAACCCACTGGTGAAGGCAATATGGATCTTCCAATTGCCTATGCCAGTAGACAATTGAATGCAGCTGAACGAAATTATACAACCACGGAACGAGAAGGATTAGGCATGGTATATGCAGTTAAAAAGTTTAGACATTATTTGCTTGCCAATAAGTTTAAATTTTTTACTGACCATCAGGCACTGCTATATCTTGTGAACAAGCCATGCAATACAGGTAGATTAGTAAGATGGTTTCTCTTACTAATGGAATATGACTTCGAGGTTGTGGTAAGGAAAGGTAGGACCCACTTGAGAGCAGACCATCTCTCTAGACTCACATCTGGAGAAGCCCCACAAGGAGTGTCGGATGACCTTCCTGATGCTTACTTGTTTAATTTGGAAGTGGTGCCACAGTGGGCTAAGCCACTAGTGCCAGTATTGACATACGGGCCTAACCATCCAGTAGTAAACACACAAAATAGAGAGGTTGTGAAAGCCCAAAAGTACCACATCATGGCAGGAAGCATGTACAAGCACACAGATCAAGGAATCTTGGCCTATTGTGTGGAAGAAGATGAGTACGCTAAATGGTTGCAATTAGCACATGTAGGTGCATTAGAGCAACACTATTCAAGGCAACGAACCCTACAAACACTACGGAGACTCGGAGTGCATTGGCCGACTATGGAAGCTGATGTCCAAAAGTTGTGCAAGCAATGCCCAATCTGTTGCACTAAACCACCTGTGGAACATGCCACTCTTTATCAAGTGTCCATAGTGCTAGACTGGAGTGAACCACTAGTTTCCTTCCTGAGGACGAAAACTTTCCCTCTGGATATGACCTTGGCTAGGAAAAGGAGTTTAGAACAAGAAGCCCAGGATTACTCACTCATTGGTGATAATCTATATAAGCGTGGTAAAGATGGTTACCTGAGGTTATGTGTCCATGAAAGTGAATATCTCAAGATCTTGGAAACTGCTCACCAAGGTGTAGCAGGAGGACACTTTGGACCAGATCGGGTGATCAAGGCAATACTATTTGCGGGCTTCTGGTGGCCGACCCTTCATATGGATGCACATACCTATGTGAAACGGTGTGATGTTTGCCAGAGAACTCAGTATCCTATACGTAAAGATGAGATGCCACTGAAACCTATGATGGGTGGACGTGCATTCTCTAAGTGGGGAATAGACTTCGTAGGTCCTATTAATCCCCCAGCTAAGGGTTCCCATGCGGAATATATCATTGTTGCCACAGACTATCTAACAAAGTGGGTAGAGGTAAAAGCCACAACAAAGAACGATGCTCAAACAACTGCTAAATTCTTGTTTGAGAATGTATTCACAAGATACGGGCTACCTATAGAGTTAGTAAGTGATAGAGGCACTCACTTCTTGAATGAAGTAATTGAAAATCTGCTCCAAGAATTCTTGGTAGTTCATAAGAAGTCTGCCCCCTACCACCCACAAGCTAATGGGCAAGCCGAAAGCACAAACAAGATTCTGTGCAATGTGTTGACCAAGCTCGTGAATAATAAACGCTCTGATTGGGACAAACAGCTACACCATGCTGTTTGGGCATACCGAGTCGCCTACAAAACGGTACTCCAAGCCACCCCCTTTCAGATGGTATTTGGTCAAAATGCAGTGCTACCATTGGACTTCTTGATACCTACATTGAAGGTAGCACAAGAGCATGAATCGACGGGTCATGAACTCTCCTCTAGACTTTTTGACCTTGAACGATTAGGAGAAACAAGACTAAGGGTAGCTACAGGGATATATGAAGCTAAGAAACGACAGAAGGCATATTTTGATGCCCACGTTAAGGATAAAGGTTTGAAGGCAGGCGACCTAGTACTAGTATACACTTTGAAACAACATGCGAGAAAATTAGAGAAGCGTGGCTATGGACCTATGATCATAAATAGGATCTCCACAAGTGGAGCAGTGCAACTAGCCACATTGGAAGGTGACGTTCTCCCAAGTTATATAAGCGGATGTAGAGTCAAGTTATATCAGGAACCTCTCACAGAGGAAATGCTAAGTCGACTCAATATCGCCAAGAAACGCAAGGAAGAAGAAAAGCGGATTCGAGAAGAAGCTCAAGCAGAAGCTTTAGAACGCATCAGAAGGATGAAGTTGCGAAGACAAGGTAGAGATCAGCCTAGAACAAATGACTATGCAGATCAAGGATATCATATGGCAATGTGTGAAGTCGCAGGAACAAGTTCCCATAGAATAATTGATTGACGACCTTTTGTGACCATAGAGGTAGGACAAGGAACTAGTGCACAGTCCGTGCGAGCATTGATTGACTCAGGTGCAGCCACTAGTGCGGTGAGACTCTCTTACTGTCAAGAATTGAAATTAAAGGTCAATCCTATAGAAGCTTATCTCATAGGATTAGGAGGTGTGGAAACCCCTTGCATGGGTGAGGTGGAGCTTCCCCTCTACATTCAGGACATGTTAATGACAGTTAAGGTACTAGTGTGCCAAGACGAAGACCTCACGGAGCCTCTTGTCTTGGGTCAGGACTGGATCTATGATCATGCAGTCAACCTAAACCTAAGAAGTGGACTTCTTCAGGTATGGGTCAATCATAGTCGAATTACAATAGAGTTAGATAATGGAGCACTCAAGGAACTAGGAAAGGCACACACTCCTAGTCCTTCCAGGAATACACATGAAGATGACCATGCTGTTCTTGTCCAAAACTATGTCTTGCAGAGGAATGATGTTCGCAAAAAAGGAGTCAGGGATGCAACGGAACTCCCTTCTTCTCCAAAGGCCAGAGGGAGGCAGCAACCAAAGGTGGATCAAAGGCAGAAGAAGCAGAGTACTACCTATGTCGGAGATCAAAAGTACCTGCGCAGCAATGTTAAAAATAAAGAAGTAAGCTCGTATATATTTTTGCAAAAAGGATTTTCTTCAAGTAGAAGGAAAATACAAAAATGAAAAATAGAAGCATTTACTTCAGCAAGTAGTGGAGGCCAAAGAGAATCATTCAAAAGAGAATCAAATCCAAAATCTGAATTGTAAGAGGAGTGGTTGTCCAAAGTAGTGGAGAAATGATGGAGAAGAGCTCTCAAACTCATCATGAGAGTTTTTGGTCACTTGGCTATAAAAGAAGCAAGGGAGGACACTCAATGAGAGAGGAAGAAGGCGTGGAAGCCCCCTTGTATCTACTTCATTTGGTTTGAGTCATTTCGTTCAGTTCACTCTCATAGAGTGTGTCCAACCGCACACCCATTTTTGGGTAGTCTACTTGTGAGAGTCATATCTCTCAACATATGTATCCAAATTTAGTGTTTAAACATTCGTTGGAAAGCTTATCTTGAGTACTTCCTCTGTCTAGAACAGTTTTATGAAATTCTTTATGCTCTCTGAGTTATTCAGGTTTTAGTGAAGTCTAGTTTTCAGCATAACTGAGTGGACAGGTAGTCTGTTTTGAATCAAATAGTTGACAACTCAAATCTACTCCAAATTGAGTGTTTGATATCTCATTTGAAAGCTCTAGGTGTCTAGTTTGAGTGACCAAAGTTTCAAGTTCATTGGATATTTCAATTGGTACCAGTTTTCATTTGAAGGTTCTGCTGTTGGCAAGAGTCTTCATCCTGAGAAGGTCTTCTACACTTTCCGCTGCGATTAGGAGAGGAATTCTCCAACATTTGGTATCAGAGCCTTGGAGGTTGAAGAGGCAAAGCATTGGAACTAAACTGAAGCAAAGGGAAAGCTACAAATCAAGGGGGAGCTTCGTGAGTTCAAGAGAGAGCGCCACAACATACTTGAGGTAAACTTCAATCTTGGAAGTTTTCAATGGCTGATTTAGGACAACAAGTTGAGAAGTTAGACAAAGACAATTTTCAGTCTTGGAGGTATAGAATGATAAATTACCTTAAAGGTAAAGGTTTATGGGGTTTAGTTAGTGGAGATGATCCACAACCGGTAGACCTTGAAGATCCCAACATTACTCCGGCACAAAGGAGACAATTTGCTGATTGGGAAGAGAGGAATCGAAGGGTGATGTTCCTCATCTCACAAGTTATTTCTAACACTATGATTGGTCATGTGCAAAGCTTAGAAACAGCCAAAGAAGTTTGGGAAGCATTGGAGAAGGTGTATGCTACCTCAACAAGGTCTCGGAGGATGCAACTCAAGAACGAGCTCAACAACATGAAGAAAAGCTCAAACCAAAGCATTAGTGAGTATACATTGAGGATTAAGGAGCTTCGAGATCAACTAGCATCAGTTGGATTCAAGATAGAAGAGGAAGACATCGTCCAAACAGCCCTCAATGGCTTGAGGAGTGAAGAAAAGTGGAAGCCCCTCATCACAAACATCCTTTATAGAGATCCTCTACCAACATTCGACGAAATTATACCAAATCTTGTGGCTGAAGAGGTTGCTCAACAAGGAGAAGGCAACAAAGGTAAGGACAGCCATAGTCAAATGTTATATGCAGGAAGAGGTAGAGGAAGGAACTCAAGAGGAGGCTCGAGAGGAAGAGGAAGAAGCTACAACAATACAAATTTCAGCCAACACAACTCGGACGACAACAAGGACAACTCAAATGACAACACACATGGAAGAGGTCGAGGAAGAAATAGAGGAAGAGGTCGAGGTTCATACAATCCTCATAAAGGTATAACATGTTATCATTGTGGTAAACTAGGACATTATGCAAATGATTGTTGGCAAAAGAATGGAAGGCTGAATGGAGGCAACCAAAGGAGCCAAAATAACTATGCGAGTACATCAAGTGAAGGAGACAAGCAAACCATGCTTGCCATGAAGCATGACTACAACAACTCGAGAAGTGATGACCAAAAATGGTTCATAGATTCAGGTTGCAGCAACCATATGACATGCCAAGGAGATTTGTTCACAAAGCTACAAGCTCCAAGTGGAAAAGGATGTGTAGAGACCGGCGATGAAACTCAACACGCAATTGAGCATGTTGGAGATATCAAGCTTGGAGACAAGAAGGTATTGGCTGATGTTCTTCATGTTCCTACTATTGCAAAGAATTTGATTTCAGTAGGACAAATGGTAGAGAAAGGATATCATGTTATCTTCAATGAAAAAGGCTGCTTTATAAAGAATCCAAAAGAAGGATTCAAGGTACATTGCTCAAGGAAGGAAAGAAGGAAGGATGTTCACTTTGGACATTCAACAACCGCATGGAAAGGTGATGTATATTCAGTTTGGAAACAAGAGGATAGCTGAAATCGATTTGTGGCACAAAAGGTTTGGACATATCAACATTCCCAAGCTCAAGGACATGAGCAACCATGAAGTGGTAAGAGGTCTTCCAAGATTCAATGATGCCGGACTACATGAGTTTTGTGAAGCATGCCAACTAGGAAAGCAAACTCGACAACCATTCAAGAAAAGCAACTATGTGGCAAGGAATGTCCTCGACTTAATACACACGGATGTATGGGGACCATCACAACAACCATCAGTGGCTGGTAATAGATATTTTGTCACTTTTATTGATGATCATTCAAGGAAAGTACGGATGTTTTGCATAAAACAAAAATCAGATGTGTTCTCCATGTTCAAGAGATTTAAAGCACAGGTAGAAAAGGAAACAGGACGCTACATAAAGACCTTGAGGTCCGATGGAGGAGGAGAATATTTCTCCAAAGAATTTTCAGACTTTCTTTATAAAAATGGAATCAAGAGACAATTTACATGTAGGTACACACCTCAACAAAATGGAATAGTTGAAAGGAAAAATCGACATATCACAGAAGTTGCAAGATGCATGCTCAACGAGATGAAGATGCCACTAAACTATTGGGTTGAAGCAACTAGTACGGCCGTTTATTTGATGAACAAGTGCACAACGGCTGGAGTGCATAATCTAACTCCCGAGGAGGTTTATTCCGGTAAGAAGCCTGACCTTACACATCTCAAAGTTTTTGGATGCGTGTGTTATGTTCACATCCCTCAAGAACTAAGGACAAAGATGGAGGCAAAGTCCGAAAAATGTATTTTTATTGGATATTCATCGGAGCAAAAGGGATATAGGTGCTACAATCCGGTGACAAAGGAGCTACGAGTCTCACGAGATGTGGTATTTGATGAGCTAAGACCATGGTTTGGAGACAAAGGGAAAGAGAAGACTCTTGAAGAAGATTGCGAAGATGATGAAGGTGCTGTCCAAGAAGAATTTCAGCAAACAAGCACTCAAATGTCAGGTCCAGAAGCTTCTACATCACTTGGAGAAAGCTCAACATGGAAGGGGAGGCTAAGGAGTCATTCCTCATCACCAACATCAGCTTATGAAAGATCTAAAGCCGAAAGTGCTGCCCAAAATAGTGATTCAAATACAAGTGAAGAAGAGTATGAATAGGTGATCACACCGAAGGTAAAGTTGAACCGATTGAAGAAGCAATGTTCAAAGGAAATGAAAGGAGGTCTTCAAGAGCAAGGTATCCAATTGAAAGGCTGAGCTATGATAGTTTTATTGCAAAACATTTTGCATATATGACACAGGTGGTCAAAGATAAAGAACCAGATGCATATGAAGAAGCATGTACACAAAAAGAATGGCAAGAAGCTATGCAAGAAGAGATGAAAGCTCTCAAGGACAATCACACATGGGAGCTAGTTCCAAAGGCTGAAGGTATGAAGATTGTTCCAAATAAATGGGTGTTTAAAATAAAGAGAAATGCTGACAGCTCTCTAGCAAGGCATAAAGCTAGACTAGTAGCAAAAGGATTCAAGCAAACTCACGGCATCGATTATGAAGAGACTTTCAGCCCGGTTGCAAAGATGGGAACAATTAGAACCTTGATTGGAGTGAGTGCAGCAAGGAGATGGCCATTGTACCAACTCGACATAAAAAATGCTTTTCTCAATGGTGAACTTCAAGAAGAGGTATACATGAGTCAACCGATTGGATTTGAAGACAAAAAGCATCCAAATTTTGTTTGTAGATTGAAGAAAGCTTTGTATGGGCTGAAGCAAGCACCACGTGCTTGGAATCAAAGATTGGTCGAGTACCTCACAAGGTGTGGGTATAGTCCAAGTAATGCAGATCCCTCTCTCTACATGAAGAAAGAAGAAGGCAAGCAGGCATATATTTGCATATACGTTGATGATCTCATCATAACAGGAAGTAATGTTACAGGAATACAAGAGATCAAAAGGAAACTCGGTAAGGAGTTTAAAATTTCAGATCTTGGTGAGCTGAAATACTTTTTAGGCATTGAGATAGTCTATGGGAAAGATGGCATTTACTTAATGCAAAGAAAGTACCTATTGGATGTTCTTTTCAGATTTGGAATGAGTGAATGCAAACCACTCACTCAACCTATGGACACAAATGTGAAGCTATGCTCAAATGATGGAGAGAAGTTACATGATGTAACTACATACAGGAGTATTATAGGTTCATTGATCTATGCTACGATCACAAGACTAGATTTGTGTTATATTGTTGGAGTTCTTTCTCAATTTATGCAAGCTCCAACAAGTGAACATTTAAATTCAGCCAAACGAGTGCTAAGATATGTGAAGCACACTGTCAATCATGCATTGTTTTATAGATATGATGAAGAATTGCAGGTAAAGGGCTTCAGTGATGCTGATTGGGCTGGTTCCAAGGAGGATAGAAGATCCACTTCAGGTTATGTGTTCATGATAGGTAGCAAACCTATCACATGGAGCTCAAAGAAGCAACCTACTGTTGCACTATCATCTACAGAAGTTGAATATAGAGGTTTAGCCTTTGCAACTTGTGAAGCTATGTGGATTAAGAAGCTCTTGGCTGATCTTGATGTGCAGGTGGAGACCATTCCAATTTATGGTGACAACATGTCAAGCATTCACTTGACAAACAATCCAATGTTTCATGCACGAAGCAAGCACATAGAAGTGCATTATCATTATGTTTGAGAAAAAGTTTTGAGCAAGGATGTGGATATAAAGTTCATTGGAACTAATGACCAGGTTGCAGACATGCTTACAAAGTCCCTCGATGCTTCTAAGCTCAAGAGGTTCAAGGACAACATCAACTTACAAGATATGGTTGAAGGTGCAAGCTCACATGTGAGCTTGAGGGGGAGTGTTAAAAATAAAGAAGTAAGCTCGTATATATTTTTGCAAAAAGGATTTTCTTCAAGTAGAAGGAAAATACAAAAATGAAAAATAGAAGCATTTACTTCAGCAAGTAGTGGAGGCCAAAAGAGAATCATTCAAAAGAGAACCAAATCCAAAATCTGAATTGTAAAAGGAGTGGCTGTCCAAAGTAGTGGAGAAATGATGGAGAAGAGCTCTCAAACTCATCATGAGAGTTTTTGGTCACTTGGCTATAAAAGAAGCAAGGGAGGACACTCAATGAGAGAGGAAGAAGGCGTGGAAGCCCCCTTGTATCTACTTCATTTGGTTTGAGTCATTTCGTTTAGTTCACTCTCATAGAGTGTGTCCAGCCACACACCCATTTTTGGGTAGTCTACTTGTGAGAGTCATATCTCTCAACATATGTATCCAAATTTAGTGTTTAAACATTCATTGGAAAGCTTATCTTGAGTACTTCCTTTGTCTAGAACAGTTTTATGAAATTCTTTATGCTCTCTGAGTTATTCAGGTTTTAGTGAAGTCCAGTTTTCAGCTATGACCAGCTGCACACCCATTTTTGGGTAGTCTACTTGTGAGAGTCATATCTCTCAACATATGTATCCAAATTTAGTGTTTAAACATTCGTTGGAAAGCTTATCTTGAGTACTTCCTCTCTCTAGAAAAGTTTTATGAAATTCTTTATGCTCTCTGAGTTATTCAGGTTTTAGTGAAGTCCAATTTTCAGCCTAACTGAGTGGACAGGTAGTCTGTTTTGAATCAAATAGTTGACAACTCAAATCTACTCCAAATTGAGTGTTTGATATCTCATTTGAAAGCTCTAGGTGTCTAGTTTGAGTGACCAAAGTTTCAAGTTCATTGGATATTTCAGTTGGTATTAGTTTTCATTTGAAGGTTCTGTTGTTGGCAAGAGTCTTCATCCTGAGAAGGTCTTCTACACTTTCCGCTGCGATTAGGAGAGGAATTCTCCAACAAGCAAAATGTCTCAGCTAGTGAAACAAGTGTGGGTGCGGAAAGGCGAACACCCGGTTGCACTCAAGCCAACCACACGGGCAAAGCCTCTTATTAGTAACCAACAACACGACACTAATAAGAAGTCTTTCGGAAGTTCTTCTGCTACTGTGAAGTCTATTTGGGTGCCCAAGAAGTCGATGAAGGCTAGCCCACAATCAAGATAAATTTGGGTGCCTAAGGCTTGTTTGCGGGCTCAAATAGCTACACCAAGACCACGCCCTATACAGCATGATCCATTCACTCGCACAGCCGGCATCCACTCGTTTTCAACACTCAGGAACACACCAAGGCCCCTGAGCACGAACAGAATCACTTGTAAATGGGTCCCTAAAAGGCCTCATTTTCAAGCCGACACACCTATAAAGCTCTCAAGAGTCTCTACGAAACCAAGAGCAAAACCCATCCACTGCATTTGGCAGCCTAAGACTTGTAACAAACCCCCGGACCCCATTTGTAAATCCATGACAACCTACTAACCACATCACTATCACACTACATCATTCCACTTAGCTCTTAGGTCTACCGAACTCCTAACCACACACACACTCGCACCGAGCACTTACTAACCCATTGATCTCTCCCGACCCTCATGTTAATGTTGTAATGGGAACAACAACGGTTCTCTCTTGTCCTGTACAATGTTAACACATGTTTCTATATTCTCACAGAGACAGGAAGCAAGAAGTAACATGGCAGATACGGTAGGAACTAGCTCCCAGGCAGGCACCAGCCCCCAAGTTGTGGACATTGAAAGCCTTCCGATTGAGGAGGAATTAAAGGAATGACCAGCAGCATTGAGGGCATTACATGCCATACCGGTTCAGAACCCTCCACAGGGGCACACAATGCCAGTCAGCAAAAACTCTCATTGGTTCAGTGATGTGGCAGGACCCCTAGGTGAAGGCACTTATATGTGGGAGGCAGAGATAGAATTCAATGGGCGCTGGGGCAGGTATCACTTTTTTACCAGGGAATTTGAGAGATTGCAGAATAATGAAGGATTGAAACCCATATGGAAGAAGGCAGGACTCTACGAGTATTTCAAATTCCAATTGCCAAAGCCGGATTTTCTAAGGTGCTCGTATCTGATTAGCACCCTTACTCCGAGCAAAGACAAAAAGGGATACAGCTCCTTTGTCCTTCCATCTCTCACAAGGGGCAATGAGCTCAAGCGCTTCAGATTAACTATCAACTTGGTAAGGGAAGCTTTGGACATGAAAGGTATGCACATTCCTACGGAGAAAGAGACTATGGTTCCAGACAATATGAAGAACAGAAATTTGACGAAATTAAAGGACATGGTCGCGATGACACCTACGATCGCCATTCATTTACGCATGGTCATGCAACATTTCGCATTCCCCGCGCAGGAAAGGTTCACAATGCCTCCCAAAAAGATCTGGTTTAGCCTCTACTTAGCAGATGCCTTTGATTTGACAATCAATATGCCCCACTGGATTATCGACCAGATCCATTTGGCTCATCAAAGGTGGTATAAGAAACAAAAATCTGTACTGTATGGATGCTGTGCACTTACCAGAATTGTGTATAGATGTCTCGCATATGATGTACCGGTGCAAAGGGCTCTCATTTGGACCAGAGCACAGGAGTTTCAACGCAGACTGTCAGCCGCAGGGCCTCCCTCAAAGAAGATGAGAGGCGCCGTCCAGATGCCTTGTGCACAAGCCCGCGGTGCAACCCTAACACCTGAAACAACTCCAAGGCTTCCCAGACGAGTGCAACCATTTACTATCAGGTTACCCAGGCACAGCACAGATGGCCCTAACCTTGTGTTTCCACCAGTACCTACTGATCTGGAATTTCCTCACGGATTCACTTTGGAAGATCTAACGGATGAAGAAGTTGCCAGAATCATTGAAGCTGTTAATGCGGAAGTCGAAGCAGAGCAGGGTAGTGGACAACAAACGGCTACAAAACAACCCCAGCCAAGACAACCAGAAGTGGTGGAAGTGGAGGATGAAGAAGAAGAAGAACAAGAGGATGAACAGGAAGGATTTTCTAATGAGGAGGCGCATGACTATGAGCAAGAAGTTATACAGGAGCTAGAGGGTGCCCCAACATATACAAAGGAGTTGAAAAAGCTCTACGATACCATCAATAGGGTCCAACAACAACATAAGTTATCCCTTGCAGCAGGAAAGGCTATCATGCACCAAATCCTTGAGGAGGAAGGAGTCGACGAACAATATCGTGCCACACAGGATATGATCTCTGATGCTTTAGGAGTACCTGAGACAGTGCATACTGCCCTGGCACAATCACGCAGAACGGAAAGAAGATACGGAAGACGTCCCCCACGAGCAGGGAAACAGATGAATGTCTTAGTATCCGAAACACAAGGGACAGCCATGACCACGGGCACAGCACACACTGTGCACGATACTGAAGAGACCCATGTGTCCAGTGCACCCCCATCACCCCCCTTGCCACCCCCGCCTCCCACTCCACCACATTCACCTCCCATTACCAATGTAACAACCACCGTTACCGCCTCCGAGTCAACTGCCATGACTGAAGCACAAACCGCCAATCAACCCACACACCCTCTCAACACCTCCACTAACACTGTAATCCTAACGGCAGCTATTGACATCCCCATTCCCCCTCTCACACTTCTGGGCAGTTCATATTCACAATTGCACACACCACTGTACACATTCACCACAATCACTGCACCCACAATTCCACTATTCACAGTCACTCCCACTACTGCGTCCACCGTGGATTTGATGGACATATCACCCTCCACTGCACCTCTCCCTCCCCCCATACGGCCACAATCTCCCATTCCCCCACCACCCACTTCACCATTTTCCAGCACCGCATTCACACTTCCCTTCCCCTCTCCCTTTCCCTCTGCACTTAACACCCTTCTTGCATCCACCCCCATTAATAATGTATTTAATAACATGTATCAGTGCATGTCTCAGTTACAACAACACTATCAGCACCTCGATGCTCAGCATACAAGTTTGTTCAGGAGTCATGAAGCATTACAAGGAAGATTCATTGACTTAGAGAAAGAGAAGAAACAATTACAACAGCAATTTAGTGCATTGCAAGAACAACATGAGCAATTAGTGGCAAATCCACCGCAGCCAGATGCAGAAGAAAGACAACAAATGGATGATCTGCTACACTCCCAAATCACAGAGAACCTCAAGCTCTGCCGCAACATGGCTCTATTACAGAAGCATATGTCTGCAGCCCTGGAAGAAAATAGACGGCTTCAGACACAAAACGAAGAGAACTTGGAAGTAGCCATGGAAGGTTCCCCACAAGAAATTGACCCGGAGAAGTTTAAGGCCATTCCCTCGGACAATATGCAAATCATATTGGAAACCCATGGTGATCTCCTCGAAGCCCATGCAGCCTTAGAAAAGGAAAGAGACGAACTACTAAAGCAATTGGCAGCTCAACCAGAACCACCCAAAGAAGTCCCAACCACAGCTGACACAACTGACGAAGTAGCAGCACTCAAAGCACAACTCGAAGAATTACAAAAGAAAGTGCTTGAGTATGAACGCCAACCCTCCCCCTTGGTAGAACCAGAACCTGAAGACCTAGTACCAATCGAAGTAGAGGAAACTTTTGAGGACCCGTACGTTCCGATGCCAGCACCTGGAGGCAAGCAGACAGCAGAGGGCATGGACACCATTGAGATAGAGGCCCCTGAATGGATGCAGAGATTAGAGAAAGTGGCCACAACCCATGATGACAGGGTAGCAGTTCAAATAGCATCCATGTCACGATTGGTAGAGGTAATCATAAAATCCGAGTACTTTAGAAACCTCTCACATCACAGGTGGATCGGCACCTCCGACGACTTGTATGTTCCTTTTTGTGTCTCAATGGCGGATTATAATGCTGAAATCAAGCACCATACCTCATGGGAACCAACCTCTGCCACACAGTTTGCACCAGACGACATCCCAGAAAGTGCCAAGCAGGGAAATATTCGCCAACCGACTTGGAGAATTCGGCTGCTTGAAACCTACCCGGAAATGAATCGCACATGGAATAACATGCCCCTGTATATCAAGTACAATCCCTGCTATTGTCCTGTTTTCCGAAGAAGGTCGTGGCCGGAATACACAAAGATGGTGCTGACAACCAAAGGATGTGAGAAATGGCTCAACTATGTCTACTTAGCACCACCTAAAGGTCAACCTACCGTAGGGTATATGATATCGACAATTCGGCATTGGGGTGTCAGGTTCAAAAACGTACCAGATGTCATGACACAGATGTGCCTTAAAATTTTTGAACTCATGATAGTCACCTTCTGGACCTTCAAGAATGTTAAGGAACCTCACCTCTCTGCGCTCGGATTCAATGAAGGCAATGAGGATCTTGTTTATGACATGAGCACAACGCCCTCTATTAATGTTGTTTATGCATGGCATGCCCGCATCAAATACCTACCGGCCTACTTCAAACAGACATTTGAAGAGATGTTTGTCACAAGGTTCTGGGAATATCACTCAGAGATCTTCATTCCCAGGCCCTCACATTTATTACAATTGTTTGCAGTAGAACAAGCTCTCCATTCAGAAAAGTTACGAATGCCACATCCAGAGGTTCCCGGGCCAGTAGATTGGGATGCTTTACTCACGGACTTGGCAAAGGGGTTGCGGATTGCAGAACATCACTTAGCACAAGATGTCGTTGAGTACTACATCCAAAAACCCACACAACACGGGTCTGTCAGGGACGACAGACGCGAGAGAGGGGGCGGGTGTTGGAACTGAATGACTCACTAGTCAAGGAAGCTTAAGAAGGGAGTCAGAGAGAAGAGAAGGCACAAGCAGACAAGGGAGTCAACGACGATCTGGCAAGTAGGCCAATAATTTTCTTCATGAAGAAGCAAGTACGAGCATTCACGCAGATCTAGCACTAAGGCAACCTTTAATTTTTCAAAACCCTTACACCAATTAAAAGTGATTCTCATCACTAACAACCCCTGTAAATACCATGTTCACCTTTTTGTGGCTCCATTTTGTGCAAGTCGAGGAGTCCTCGAGCTTGAGGAGCCTTAGAAGTAGTTGCTTACCAATTTTCGTATTTTTTAGATCTCATTTGAGCCCTCAAATAAGCCCTGGAACCTAATTTTTAACTAGGCCGGACACTAGGTCTGGACAGGGTCAAAGCTAGTCAAAAACTATAAAAGGAGCTAGAGAGCTCATTTTTGGGGTTAGATTGTAACTGAAATGAAATTGTAAGAGCTTTTTGAAAGTAATCTAAGAACTCCATTGCTTCTCACTCTTTGTCTTGTCGTGTGTGTGCGTGTGTGTGTATGTGTGTGCATGTTTGTGTGCTTCTCACTCACGCACTTGTGCCTCCACTTGCTCGAGGTCTTCATACCATCCTCACGTCTTCCCGGATTGACATTAAAGGAGGTGCTACTCATCACTGAGCTACACATGTATTGCTTGGTGGAGAGGGGAGGAGAGAGGGAATACAGTGGGGCAGGGAGGTGAAATGGGTGAGAAGGTCATTGGAGGGGGAAATGGGAATATAGGTCTTGGGGGGATGGGGAAAGAAGGAAAGGATGGAGTGAGAAATGGATTGGGTGGAATGGTGGGAGCTAGGGGAGGAAGGATAGGTTGGAGGGTTGCAGGAAGAGTTTGCAGGGTTGAGGGAGCAAGGGCTTCTACTAGAGAACTTGCTATAAACATGGACGATCTAGGAGAGGTAGGGTGTACAGGGGAAGCTGGAAGGGCAGGAGGTGAAAAAGGAGCAGGTGGTGTGGTGGGTACTTCGAGGATGGTAGTGATAGTTACAATAGAAGGATGAGGCAAGGAGTCAATGACTACGGTCGCTTCTTCAAGAGGGTCTTCCGGAATAAGTCGACCTTCCCTAGCATGGTGTGAAGATTGGGCATTTTTTGGTATGTGAATATATTGACCGAGCTTGGATAGGAGATGGATTCGTCATGGGTCAAACTTTGGTAGTGGCTTTCTTTACAGATATTGTAGTGCTTCATTGGTTCCAATTGATTTAACTAATTCTCTGAAGCCTTGAATGAAAGCTTCTTTGAATCCTCCTTTAGTGAATTCTTGTTCAAGAATTTCTTGACTTTCTTCTTTTGAGAGCTGTCTTCGTACCCACATTGCTTGCATTGTGCTATATAGTTTCTTGATTGCCAAAGTGTAGGCAGCCGCTTCGAACGTGTCGTCTTCATGCGTACTTGTGTCACCTTGAGCTTCTCTTTGCTATTCTTGTTCATCATCCTGTACGTCCATTTGAGAGTCATGGCTCTCTTGACTGGCTTCATGATCACCGTCTTCATTGTCAGTTTCTGTCCTCTCTTCTTTGGAGCTGGAGACTACTTGCTCTTGTGGTTGATCAGGGGGTGTGGTAGGGTAACTAGAACGTTCATAATCCTCTCAGAAAAATTGCCCTTCTGAAAATTGGAATTCACTTGAGAAAGAATCATGCATTTCAAAGTCAAAGGTGGTGTTTGTTGGTTTTGCCTCCAAGTTGGGTATAGGGAAAGTGAATGCTTCTGCACCAATGGTGGTGGGAAGTTCTCCTGCTGTAGTGGTGGGTTCCTAAATTGTGGTTGCTTGCGAAGTCACCCTACTGGTAGTACCGTCAATGATAATAAGTCGTGAAAGGCATATACGGATGGGCTATATAGGTGCAGGGAGTTCTGTTGGTGACTGTTCTGGGGACGACTGAGGTGATGGGGACTCTGGAACTTGTAAGCATGGGATAGAACCGTGCATGCATTTGCCTGCCCGTCCCTTGCTAGCTTTTCTGGCCTTCTTGGTAGTTCCTTTGAATGCTTTTAATTCTTCACCAGTCATTGCATGTTCTATGGGTAAATCATATGCCAAACACATGTAAACAATTCAAGTCAAAGCGCAAGAACCATGGATAACATGTTTCCTTTCCCATCTTTACTGAGCTAAATACAACTGCTCGATAGTCCAACTAGCAAGATCTATAGTTTGGGGCCCAATACAAGCTAAATATAATCCGAACCAAATATGCTTGTGAAGAATGGTAAAGTGATCGAGGGCTAGGAATGCAAAATGTTGCATATGCATAACGGCTTAGAGAGTTCAGGTGTAATGGCCGAAATATCTTCCCATTTCACAACATCACCATGCTTCATCCACTCTAGAATCATCCTTTCGCGCTCTGTCGGCATGTGAGTCCCATGGATCTTAATTGCAGCCCAAATCAGATCTTTTGAAAGATAAAACATCTTGTACAGGGGATCATTTACCAGAGATGGAAGAATGAAAGTTCCCGACAATTCCTTATTCTCAGAGGCCTGAAGTGTAGTCACCAGATAGTAGCATCTATAAAAGTCAGGTTTGGGCAATGGATCACTGAAATATTCTGTAAAACCTGCTCTAGCCCAAACGTGCTTCAACTCTTCTAAATTTTGAAGTGCTTCAAATTCTCTCGAGAAAAATTGATATTTGCCCCACTTAATATTATCAAAAGTCAGCATGGCATAAAAAATAAAGTCTACATCTGCTAAAGGTCCTGCTAGACCCTGGAACCAATGAGAATTATGGTGAACTTTTTTGGTGTATCCCATAGGAGGATCATCAATCCGCATTGGCCCTAGGAAGCCTTGAAACTTTGGTGGTTGTAACGTAGGATGTGGCTCAGCCAGTAAGTTTTCAAAATTGACCATCGATGCACTAGGGCCAGTTGCAAACCGTCCTTTTGTCTGCATGATGAGTGATGCAAATGTGGAGGAGATCTACTACAAAAGATTAGCACCTTCGTATGGAAGTTAATCATGATCCCATTAAAGTGAGACCGCAATCCCTTTCCATAACTGATGTGTAACACGTGTAGCCGAGTGTTGTGAGGTGGTTTATGGAATGATTTTTTGCAAAACTAATGCAGGTCACTAGACGCCTACATGCTTTAGATAGTGCATACATTTCTTGATAAGATGTTATTACAAGTGATGTTGGGTTCGTGCGGTTGAGTTTATACAAAGTTCAGTTGTGAAAGAATTATTACAAGGGGGTTGGTTATTCAGGATGGGGGTAATGTTATACAACGGGTCATGAGAAGGCTTCTAGATACATTTTGGTATCCATTTCCTAAGGGTTGCTCAGTGGGTGGTATGCTTCTACTGAAGGATAAAAGGTGATATTGGATGTTGTGATGTTGAAGGGTGAAGAGATTTTGGAGGGGTACATGGCTTGAGTGTTGGGCTATAATATATTGCTTGGGTGCCCATATCTGTGTGGGTGTGGGTCCATTTGTCACATACTTGTTGGCAATCCAAATCTATCGAAGCTTCATCGAGGTCAAAGAAGGTCGAGGAGATGTTGAATATTGCCTCTGATTCTGGTGAAACTTCGTCTTACCATTGTCTCCATTGTTGAAAACTATCGGTGCTTTCTATCCTTTCGGCACCCATACTTGTCTCCTGGCACTTGCCTTGTGATGCTGATACTGCTGCCTTCTTTGCATCGCCTGGTATGCTCGTTGGTTTGGGTTCCTCTGTTGTGGGTGACTCCTTCATGGTTGGGGTTGAGAGGCTAGGTTGACACTCTGCTTTGGAAAAGAAGGGAGGTCCAACACTTGTGAAACTTGCCCATTAGGAAGTGCGGCATTCTATACCATAAATCAAGGTCAGTTCGTAGTAAGTGTGGAAGTGTGGGCACTACAGGCTATTGCGCCCATTTGTCGGTTGATGCAATCCACCTGAACATTGATGTAACCCATTTGACAGCTGATGTAAGACCACGGGAAGATCTCCTAACATCCTTTTTTCTGGCAACTATCCATCGCCAAGCTCTCATGGGTTGACTTTGGAAGGAGCGTGCTTAGCCGAGGGATCTGGCCGAAGATCTTTCGATCCTCCGTTGCATGTAGTTCATATGGTCGAGGGTTACATACCTCAGGCGGAGTGCTCTTAGGGAAGTCAAGCGGTATCACTCACTGCTGGTCTAAGGTTCCAATCTACAAGGAACCTTGTCTAAGATTTAGGTCTACTAAGTGATCATATAGCCAATCTTGGCCAAGGATTACGGGTTCTATCAGGTCGTCATCATGGCACACTACGAGCTTCATTGTCATGTTCACTTCATGTATGAGGATAGGAAGGTCCACCTCACCCATGCAAGGGGTTTCCATGCCTCCTAGACCTATGAGGTATGCCTCAATTTGCCTCATTTCTATTCCTAAGTCCTTATAGTGGGACCATCTAATCGCAATAGTCGCAACACCTAAATCAATTAAAGCCTTGAGCTCATGGCAAGGGTTGTCGTGCTCTAACTTGACTGTAATGAATAGTCTCCTATCCACTATGCTAGGATGTGTAATTGAATTTGCTTGACACATGGTAATGGGGTATCTGGGTGTTATTTCCAGATGGTTATAGTGTTCTCTCCCTAGTCCTTGTCTTCTTAGCTTCATGCGCTTAATGTGTTCTAGAGCTTCTGCTTGAGCTTCCGCACATATTCTCTTTTGTTCCTCCTTACGCTTCTTTGCCAATGTGAGTCTTCTAAGCATATCCTCACTAAGAGGTTCCTAGTAAAGCTTGACTCTACAACCATTAATGTAATTAGGCATTATCTCTAAGGGTGGCTAATTGTACCATCCACTCGTCGAAAGTCTGTTAATGATCATAGGTCCATAACCTTGCTTTTCTAATTTCCATGCATGTTGTTTCGGCATATACACTAGGACTAAGTCACCTTCTTTTAAGCCTTTATCTTTCACATGTGCATCGAAATAGGCTTTTTGTCGTTTCTTTGTTGTATATATGTCTGCTGTTGCTTTTAGCCTGGTTTCTCCTAATCGTTCCAAATCCATTATTCTTAATGATAATTCGTTCTTGTGCGACCTTAAGGGTGGGTATCAAGAAGTCCAAAGGGAGCACAACATTCTGACCAAAAACCATATGAAAGGGAGTTGCATTGAGTACAGTCTTGTAGGCCACTCGATATGCCCAAACAGCACGGTGTAACTATTTGTCCCAATCTGAATGTTTGTTGTTCATGAGTTTCATCAGTACATTACAAAGGATCTTGTTAGTGCTTTCTACTTGACCATTGGCTTGAGGATGATATGGTGCGGATTTCTTCTGAATCACCATAAAATCATGTAACAAATATTCAATGACTTGGTTTAGAAAGTGAGTTCCTCGATCGCTCACTAGCTCTATAGGCAATTCATATCTTGTAAAGACATTTTCAAATAAGAATTTTGCAACTGTGTGTGCATCATTCTTTTTTATGGCCTTGGCCTCTACCCATTTTGTGAGATAATCTATTGCTACGATGAGGTATTCTGCATGTGTTCCTTTTGCAAGGGGGTTAATGGTTCTTACAAAGTCTATACCCCACTGGGAAAATGCACGTCCTCCCATCATGGGTTTCAGTGGCATTTTATCTCTACGAGTAGGAAATTGAGTGCTTTGGCACACATCACATTTCTTAACATAGGTATGTACATCCATGTGAAGAGTCAGCCACCATAATCGTGCAAACAGTATGGCTTTGATTATCCTATCAGGGCCATAATGACCTCCTGCTACACCTTGGTGTGTAGTCTCTAATACACTCAAATAATCGCTCTCATGGACACATTATCTTAGCTATCCATCTCTTCCTCGTTTGTATAGATTGTCGCCAATAAGTGAGTAGTCTTGAGCTTCTTGCTCTAGACTACATTGTCATGCTAAAGTCATTCCTTGCGGGAATATTTTCGTCCTCAAGTACGTCACTAAAGGCTCACTCCATTCTAGTGTGAGAGACATATGATATAATGTGGCATGTTCTACTAGTGGTCTTTCACAACAAACATGTCATTCTTTACACAACTTATAGACATCTTCTTCCATAGACAACCAATATACTCCTAGTCTATGCAGATTTTGCAATGTACGATGTTTTGAATGATGTTTCTTTAATGCACTGACATGTGCTAATTGCGACCAATTCGCGTAATTTGATTCGTCTACACAACAAGCAAGAATCTTCTGATTATCCTGTTTATATATACTTCCTGCTATTATTTGATATCTTTGTGACTTAGTAATTTCTCCTTCTTTGATCATTATCCTAGGATTCTTGGGTCCATATGTGAGAACAAGGACAATAGACTTAGCCCATTCTGGTACTATCTCAAGGTTAAACAGGTACGCATCGGGTAGTTCATCCACTATTCCTTGAGGAGCTTCTCCTGAAGATAATCTTGAGAGGTGGTCAGCTCTAAGGTGTGTCTTTCCCTTCCTGACTATGACTTCAAAGTCATACTCCATGAGCAATGGAAACCATCTTATCAATCGTCCGATATTACAAGGCTTATTGACTAGGTATAATAACGCTTGATGATCCGTGAAGAACTTGAACTTATTTGCCAACAAGTAATGCCTGAATTTCTTTACCGCGTAGATCATTCCTAATTCTTCACATTCCGTAGTGGTGTAATTTCTTTCTGCTGCATTCAACTGCCTACTTGCATAAGCTATGAGGAGATCTACATTACCTTCATTCATAGGTTGTGCCAACACACATCCTATGGCGTAGTTGGATGCATCCACACGTACATGGAATGGCTTCCTCCAAACTGGGGTTGTCAATATAGGTGCCAAGCACAAGCATCATTTAAGCTCATTGAATGAATTCTCACATTCATCTGTCCATTCAAACTTGGTCAAAAGAAAGTACAGAGGCTTGGCTATGATAGCATACATGTGTATAAATCGTCTGTAATAACCACAATGACCCATGAAGGCCTGTACCTCTTTTACATTATTTGGCCTAGGTAGATCTGCAATTACTTTCACCTTTTCTTCATCCGTAGAAATTCCATTTTTTGACACAATGTGTCCTAGAATTTTGCGTTGTTTGACCATGAAAACACACTTCTGTGGGTTTAGGAAAACCTGATATTCTTGACATTTCTCAAATACTCGCCTTAGTTCTAGGATATGAGTCTGCCTCATATTCGAATGAGTACATATGTCATTGACATAAACTTCCAATTTTTTGCATCAGAATTCCTTAAAAACATGACACATGAGTCATTGGAAAGTGGCGGGTGCATTTGTCAGCCCAAATGGCATCAGACGAAATGCAAACATGCCCCATTCTAGGGGAAAAGCCATGTTATGTTGATCTTCTGGAGCAATGACTTCTTGATTATAGCCTAAGAAACCATCAAGAAACCCATAAACTTCCTTGCCTGTAAACTTCTAATAAATGTTCCGTGATAGGAAGAGGATAACTGTCTCTGATCGTGGCAGCATTAACTTTTTTAAGGTTAATACACATGTGCGATTTCCCATTTTTCTTGGGCACAACCACAATGGGGGATACCCATTATGTATGCTCAATTTTGTAAATGAATCCTACTTCTATCAAGTGATCTATTTCTTCTTTAATATTAGCAGCGTAGTTATCATTGTACGTGTATGGTTTCTGTTTCGTAGGTTTGGCATTTGGAGTCATTGGAATTCTATGGGAGCATATATATGGGTCTACTCCTTTCAAATCTTTGTAACTCCAAGCGAACACATCTCGATATTCTCGCAATAGGGCAACTAACTCTTCTTCTTCTTCACTCATCAAATCATGCCCTATGTATGTACATTTTTCTTTCTCTCCTTCTATGGTAACTATGATTTTTTTGGTTTTCTCTCGACTATCATAAACTTCTCCAACCTCAACTTTCCTTTTAGGCATTTGTACCATGATTTTTCTATCTTCTATTTCATATTTCTTGAAGTTCTTAGGTACTTCCATGAGTGGTTCTTCTTCTTCTTCTTCTGTCTTAGGTGATTTCTTTCTCTTCTTTTGCTTGCTCTCTGTATCTTTTATGGATGGCTCAAGTTGTTCCATTTGACTTTCCTTTTCTTTTTCAATGGTTTTGGCTTCTACAAAATAAAGATATTCCTCTCCTATGGAACATAAGGCTTCCATGATGATGGATTCTAGGTCCTCGCCACCACTCTCATTTGGTTCTTGGGTCACTTCTGTGCATTCTTCTAGGATAAAGTCTTCCTTGATAGGTTCAATCATAAAGATGGAAATGTCATATCCATCCTCATCACAATGAGGGATCCATTGTTCTTCATTCACTGCTATGTCCATCATAGCTAAGATTTCTACCCAACCGTGAGGCTCCAATTCCTCGTTTGGAAATGCTACAGGTGCATAAGCTTGGTCTTGAAGAGCTCGTGGATGTCGTTTCAAACCTAAGGTCCTGGCGTCTAACTGTTCTTCCTCTTGTTTTGCTACCTTACACATCCATAGATGAGTGTCCTCGTGCAACCATGACGGTCTGATTCTAATGAGTATACCGACTCTATTTCTCCCTGTGTCCTATGGATGGTGTTCCATTGTATCGGGGGTACATCTTGATGGGAATATTCTTTAAGATTGGCTTTAGTAGTCACTCCTAAATGTTGCAAGTACAAAGAATTAGTTCCCCAAACTTGTACGATTTGCAACTTCTCTATATATCCATTAGCCATTTGTAGCTTCATCCTAGCGGGTCTTAATGCTGGCTTACCCTAACATTTCCGTAAATTAGTGGTAGTGATGGCTACTCAGGCTCTTGAATCTAAGATGGCTTTGGTGGTGTAGCCCTTGTGGGTTGTTGGAAGATAAGTGTTACCTTCCTCTCCCTCTCTTGCATCTCCGATTCATTGTATCGGTATCTCTGGTACCTTCTTGTATGATCCTATTTGGGAGAGGGCAATAGCAACCTCAGGAAATTGGTTTGCTACGTGCTTCCACAATTCTAGTTTAGGCTTTAACAACTCCTCTAGAGTGAGATGGCACTGGATTTTGGTGTTCTTGATTACTTCCATGTTTCTAGGGATTACTGATTCTTCATTCCTCACTATTAGAGTGGGTGCTCTCATGCTAATAGACTTTGCTTCCCAGGGTCCTATGAACTGAGGTAATTCTTGCAAGGAATTGGATTCAAAATTTGTATGTTCACTCAGTTGTTCTTCCTCTACATCATCATAGATGGAGGGGATGTCTTGGGGAAATTGTTCTTGCAAGTCATCTATTTCTTGAATAGGAGGATGGGTTTCTTGCTCTCTTCTCCATTTCTCTTAGAAATTCGTGTGAATATTTGTGTATGGAAGACATGTTGTTTTCAATTTCTGTATTGGGTACTTGAGAGAGGGATGATGCATTCCCTTCCTGTGTCTCAGGAACAAGAGGGTTCCTTTGCAACTTCTTCTTCTCATTCCTATTGATCAAGTGTTCTAACCTCTTCAGTAGATCTTGAAAGTGCAATTCAGGTTTTGCCATGTTATTCCAATTCAGATAACGAGAGGCTTCAAACATAGCTTGTGCTAATTCTACCATCTTCATGCAAAGTTTAGTCCTCTCAATTTCTAAATCTGCTCTTGGGTAGTTCTTACTCATTTTAGTTATTTGGGGTCCTTCTTTTAATCTCGCCTGATATGTACAAAACATCATGTCTAGGTCTTCCAGTATGGGTTCAGCTAGAACTAATCCTAATCTCTGAGCTAGGTTCTCCTTATTAGATTCTTGAGAAGTCAATTATAGGATTTTGGCTCTCAATTATTTGAGACTTCCTTCCAACTCAGTTATCTTTTTGCTCCACTTCCTCTTAATTCTTTCCCTGGAATCTTTCCAAGATTTTGTGTTCTTGTTACTAGACTCTCGAACTTCACTAGTTTCGGCTACTTTTTCAGGATTAAGTTGTTGATTCAGTAAGAGCACCTTGGCTCTTGTTATTTCTTGAATAGGCACATATGTAGGGCTGGATCCATCCGAGTTATGTACAATACCTATCACGTTAATGGGTGTTACCTTTGAAGCATTCATAGGGTTCTCAGGACAATCTTTGATGACATGCTCTTTACCACAGTCGACACAAAATCCTTGTATGTTATAGTATTGTGACTATCCTGCTATTGGAGGATGTGGACAATCCTTTATGAAACGATCTCCTTGGCACCTAAAGCATGGTCCTCTAGTGCCCTGTGGTCTTTGTTGTCTTAATTAGGGCCACAAATTAGGGTTCGTATACATGACATTGGCATAATCGGGCTCCCAACTGAGTTCTAATGGTGGACTATCATATTGATATGTTTTTGTATGTTCTAGTGACTCCGTATAATATGCAAGTGGACTATCTACATGGGTAGAGTCAAAATTGTTAGAAGTAGGATCACTTTCAGTGATCAGGGTGAAGAAGGCACTAAAGCCCTATTGAGGTTTTCTTCTGCAACTACGTATTTGACGGAGATGACATTTGTTGGTGGGGGTGGTTGTTGAGCTAAAACAGGTTGAGGTCTCTATTGAGATTGATATGGATAGTTCTGAGGAGGCCTATAGTAGTGAGGTTGAGCATTGTATTGACCTTGATATCTCCCTCGTTGGGGGTATGCTTGCGGGTAGTTCTGTCATACTACTTGTTTGTTGTATGGGCAATCTTGGTTAGTGTGATTTGTGTATCCTCTCTCAATCATATAGTATTGGCCACTAGGGTTGGCTTGTAGTTGTGTTACATAGGGACACACATTTTCCATGTGATCACCACCATAGGTATAACAATGCTTGTTTGTTGTTAACCTAGCCATCTATTTGCTAGAGACTCCTAGTTTCTGGGCCACTTTTTTGCTAGGTCCTCTATTGAGCTAGAAAGTTTTGAGGATGCTAGAGATGAACAATGTGAGTCCTTATAGACTTTTGAGAATTCCAACCCATCTCCTAGGTTGTCCTCAATGTCTATACAAATTCTTACACATTGCTCTAGCGTTCTAGGTTCCTTCAAGTATACATAGGAGCATAGTTTAGAGCTCAAGAGGCCATCTAAAAACAAGGATACTTGCTTGGCTTGTGAGGGTAACTCTTGCATCAGGCATCTCTCAACATATTGCTTAAACCTATGTCCTGCAAGTCTAACTGTTTCCTGAGGGGTCTGTTTGAAGCTCAGAATCAACGAAGAAGTATCATGTCTGATTCCACTTTTAGAGAATCCCATGATGAATGACTCTAACAAGGGATGAATATGTTCACATGGTCTAGGTAGAGGAAAATAATCTCTACTACCTGGTATTCTTGGTTCCCTTTGTCTCTCCAATCTATCGGTGTCCCTGGTTGGTTTATCTCTCCCTATGGGATGAGTGAAACTTACTTCTGGTTTCTCTCTGTTCTTTTCTCTCTAAGTACCATGGGCTAAGGATGTCCCAACACTTTGATGGCTAGTGTTTACATTTGTTCGTGATGGGGGGAATACTAACTCACCTCTCCATGTGTAGACAAGTCTTGCATGGTCTGACACTATAAATACTCGTTTTGAAGTATCATCTAGGTATACAAACTTTCTAGGTAAATCTGGGTCCTTGAATTTGTAAATCATGATGGAGCCTACCTCACTAGGTTGTTCCATTCAGAACCTCCAAAAAGCTTCTTTGTGTCCTTATTCAGGAACAATTCTATGCTTCTATTGTCTTGAGGGATCCATTCCGGGTTTAGTACTCTTGCCAATACACATTTCCCTCTAGGTGTCCTAGGTTGGTCTCCTGGTGGTTCTTTTCCTTGGGTTCTTGCATCCTTATCGAGACTTACTATACCGAACTCATTGGTATGATTTGATTGAGTACTTATGATGTACATTGTTCCTTCTTTGTCTACGTATGCCTCTCTCTCAAATTTCACCACTGGATGTTCCAATCCAATGGGTTGGTCAGGACTGTGCAATTGCACCACTGATCTTCTCAAACCATCCTCATAGATGCGAGCACCTAGGTGGTTGGTTCATACATATTCTAATTGAGTTCTACAAGGTCCTTCGGGTCTTTCCAAATATGCTATGTTTAACCCTCCTTCTGGTCTTTCCATGCTAAAAGACATTTTCGATTCACGAGTATCTGAGCCCAACTTGTAAGGATAATTATTAAATTGTTGTGCCCACGAACATGCAATAGTTCCTACACTTTCTTCTAATGATCTAAGGCTTTGACATTTTGACTTACCTATATGCTTGCTCGATCTAAGCTTCATGAATTTACTTCCTGAATCACTCAATACGCACTCTGATCGTCAAAGTTTCTTTGTTCTTAATTTCTTGTTTTGTTTTTACTTCCTTCAGATTCTTGTCTTGTCTCAATGTATACGTCAAGAGTCGACTTTTCGTTGTACTTTTGAGTTCTCATTCCGTCCGACTTAAGTTCTTTCCTTTAGGGTTTTCCGTATCGCACACTTTTATCTTTGTCTTAGACTTGAAAAATTTAAGTCTCTTGGACTTGATGCGTTCCTATCGTTGTCCTAATTTAATCCACAATGCTGAATGTTTAGCCTAAGCTATAATTGATTCAGGGGGTTGAGTGGACTTCCAACCTCGAGTCAGCTTCTTTGATTGCTCTACTACCCAAGAAGTCTCACTTCCTAAGCCTTGCATTCTTCACCTGCCTTACTTTGATTGACCTTGGATAGCTCTTGCTAGACCTGTCAAAATCCAATGTTTAGACCAATTCTTAAATTAATGCCCAAGCACTTTGACATATGCATTTTTAAGGGTCCTTTTTTTTCCTTTGGCCAAGTTTCTCGAAATGCCCCCTTGCTTTTCTAGTCCGACCGATGGGTCAACCTCAAATTATCTTATCTAAATATCAACGTGTAGTATTCGTACAGAGCTTTCTCATGAGCTATGAACCTCAAAAAACAGACTTCGAATGAAAAAGTTATGAACGTTCAGGCCCTCGGGGGTAAAAATTGACAAACATGTTTTTCTTCAAATATGAGCTAACGGGTCTCCAATAAGCTTAATCACCCAAAATTTCATTCAAATTAGCCTCGAAATAGCTCAAAAAATCGAACCCTAAATTCTGCGTTCTAGGTGGACAATCAAGATGGTCTGAGATAATCGCGATGGTCTGGGACCATCACGATGGCTCAGTTGAACCATCGCGATGGTCCGATGGTGCGAGGCATCACGATGGTCTATCTAGTGAGCAATCACAATGGTGTGAGCCCGCCGCGATGGTCACAAGGCACGATGGCGTACCTGGTATCATCATGATGGTCTAATTTGACAGGTGGCAAGTGAGTCGTCACGATGCTGTGGGCCAATCGCGATGGCGTGGGGTCGACGGGATCGTCGTGATGGTCAGTGACCCTCGCGATGGTCCGACCAAGCCTTCGCAATGGTGTGAGCCAATCGTGATGGTGTGACACAATCGCGATGGTCTGAGCCCATCGCGATGGTCCACCAAAATGCAAATTTGTGAAATGCATCTGTGGATTCGTGAGTGCGCAAGGATCGCCTACACTGTGTTATACATGCTTACCAAAAAAGTCAAGCTTGTCAGACCATCGTGATGGTCTGACACATATGATAGATCTAACAAAAAAGTGGTTTTCTCCCCTTTTGGAAGCTTTCTTGCTGCTTTGGAGCACTATACCTGCAGGAAGACTCAAAAACACACATGCACAAATAAGCACAAAAGCTCTCTCTCTCTCTCTCTGTCTCTCTCTCTCTCTCGCATGCGCAAATGAGGGAAATGAGGGGAATAGGTGGATATGTTGAATTTTTTGATTTTTTTTGGAGTGGAAGAAGATGATCCAGTGATGAAGGAGTGTAGAAAAGATGAAAAACACAAAAAAATAATTAAAAACAACAACAAAAACTGAATTTTTTACCTTCCAATGCGACTTCTTGCTATACTCTTACCATCACGCATTTGTCCTAGACTCGATCCCCAACAACGACGCCAAATTTGGTGTTGCTCTAGTAAAATGGTAAGCACCACATTAAGAAGCTCCACCTCCTTAATGTCAATCTGCGGAAGAGATAGGAGTGATATGAAGATCGTGAATGCGAGATGTAGTGAGAGTGAAGGTGAGAAGCATAGAGATGCACACACACATACACACACAAGCAAGAGACAAGCAAGACACAATGGAAGGTTGAAAGTAGATTCTATTACTCAAGAACACTCTTACAAGCTCAAAATAGCTCTAAGCTTTTCTCTACTCATACAAGCTCCCCTCGAAAATGAGCTGTCTAGCTCTATTTGTAGTTTTTTGACTAGCTTTGATCGGTTTCACATCTAGTGCTCGACATAGTTAAAAATAGGTTCTTGACACTATTTGAAGGTCTAAACGAGATCTAAAAATGGCCAAAATTGTTATGCTTGTTCTACCTAAGCTCCTCAAGCTTGAGGACTCCTCGCCTTGCAAAAAATGGAGCTACTAATTACAAAAATGGTTGTTTTATGATACATATGGTACAAGAGTGATGAAAATCACTATTGAGAGTTCTGAATAAGTATTTCTTTGGAAAAAATAAACCACCTAGCTCCCCACTATTTCGTCATAATTTGCCTTCACATGCTTCCTCATCGACTATGCCTTTGGCTACTGCCAACAAAAGTTCATCTGGATACTTAGCATTTGCAGGTTCAAAATTGGTTTCATGGAGTTCCAAGAAGCAACCAAAAGCTGCTTTATCTTCAATTGAAGCTGAATATAGAGGTCTAACCATTGCAACTCAAGACGTAATATGGCTCAAGGAGTTGTACTCAGATTTGGCACTTGTAAGCTCCAAACTTCACTTACTTGGAGATAATGTAAGTTCCATGCATTTGGATGCAAATACAATTTTTCATGCAAGAACAAAGCACATAGAAGTCCACTACCACTTTGTAAGAGAGAAGGTTATGGCAAAGGAAATTGCCATTTCATTTGTTCCTATTTAGAAGCAAATAGCAGCCATGATGACAAAGGCACTTGATGGGATAAAGCTTTGTAGATTCAAAGCTATGGTAGGTATTCAACCTATCAAAGAATGAAGACTCAAGCATATTGTAGCTTAAGGGGGAGCTATTTGAACAACAAGCTTTCATTATGCTTGAGCATGATCTTCATCAAACTCATCATTGGAATGATGACACATATACTCCTTGTAGAGTTTTATTTGCATTCATTTGTTGTATTGAGCTTAGATCATAGGATCACCCTCTTATGTAAGTTGCAAAGCATTTAACTTTCTAAAAGGGAAAAGTAAAAGGCCTAGAAGCCATGAGTTGGAAGTGGTTGGGATTTATTCTCAATCAATCAATCAATCAAAAGGTATATGTGATTTCTAATTTCCCTTTTCTTGTCCAAATGGGTGTGGTGTACCAGTATGCATTGAATGCCGTTGGGCAGAGTGATTGGGTTCAATTCCCACCTGGATGGACATTTCAAATTCCTTGTACTCTTAAAAAAATACCTTTTTCTAAATTGTAGGAAATGATTCCAATCAATCTAAAATTAGAAATCTGCCTAATTTGGAATTCAAATCCTTGAATAAAAGGTCATGTACTCAAGAGTCTATATAGAGACTCCACAATATTTGTACACTAACTAGGATGATGATTTGAAGCAATACATATACTTCTCATTTATTGCTTGGTGCCACTTCAGTTTACTGCTCCTTCTTCCTCAGATTCAGTCAACTTGGAAAGAATGTCGCTCTCGCTACAGAGATCCAAATCCCCTGTTTAAGGTTTCATTGGAAGGTTATTACTATCTAGTTTATTCCTACAAATTTTGAGATCATTTGGTTTATTACTTTTAGAGATATTTAAGATTTGCAATATCGGGATCATTCTTTGCAACTCCTTGAAATTTTGGGATGACAACAATTTATTTTTAAGGTGATTTGTCCTTTTATAGTTCATATAAATTAGGGCTTTTATGCATTATAGCAAGCCAACTCTATGTATGACACTCCCTTAAGAGGAGTGTTTCCAATTATTACTATTTTGGCTGCTCTCAGTGTTTGAATTCATAACTTCTATCCATTTTTAGAAAGATCTTGTGAGCTAGTTGTTGAGGGGATGTGCCAAGCCTCATATCGAGTGATAGACTACAATGCTTTAGTGGGACACTTGCTAAGTACATATGTTGCACACATAACAACCTCAAGCCAAAAATTATGTGGTAAAACCTGACTCTTGACCATACACCTTGCCATCTCCATGAGTGACTTGTTCTTCTGTTCAACAACTCCATTTTGTTGAGGTGTATACAACACTCTAAACTGAAGTTTTATCCCACGTTCAACTACAAATGCATTAAAATCAAAAGACATATATCCCCCCCTGATCAAAACGGAGGGTGCCCATTTTACATCTCACATATTTTCATCCAAAACTAGAAATTGTTTGAAGCTTTCTCCAAGGCTTATGACTAATGCGGTGACCAAGGCATAGACCTTGGCATACTTTGTCATCCGAGTCACCAAAGTCATTGTTGGCACCATTGGATGCACATGAGGAAGGACCTCAACAATCAAGGAAAACGGAGGTTATCGATACTTCCAAGGAGGTCACCCATCCCAATACTATTCCCTCGAAGCTCACTTAATCGTGACAATCTCTTCCACTAAGCTACACTCTTGTGGTGCTTGAACAAGCATAAAGACTAAGGTTAACATTATCTTCAAGAAGTTTTGGGCCCTCAAAGCTTCACTCTTTGCTTTCAAAGCCTATTTTTGAAGCATTTTTGGGGTGATTTTTGGAGCCATTTTGGAGTACTTTCATGCATAGTTCTCTCCATAGAGGTAGTCAAGAAGAGTGTTCTTTGTACTTCTTCAACAATGAATGTTCACCTTTTGGGCTGTGTTTTTAGCCACACTTGTTAATCTACAGGTTTCTTAAAAGGTTTTGGTTGTGGTAGGAGCATCCACCACAAGTCAGTGCAGGTTTTTGAGCCTAAAGATCAGAGTTGACAGGAACTTGTAGGTGTTGTTGGACCCTGTTTGGGAAGTGAATTCAACTTTTTAGTGCCATTTTATAGCATATATTGAGCACGTACACACTATGTATGCTTTTGTGGATACTGCTTATGTATGTCTATGTGGTCATTGATATAGGGGTTACATTTTTGCATAAATTCTTTTACGTTTTATAAAGAAGGTCATGGTGAGTTTTTCTTAACTGGGAGACACCTGGATGTCGGGGTCTGTTCAATGATGTAGGTCAAAGACTTACCGAGCCTCACCATAGGAGATGTATGATATTGTTCTTAAGTGCTTGTTAAGCCTAGTTGGCTTCTTTTGGGTAATTGATTACATGTAGTGGAGTCACTAATTCAATATGCAGGTAAAGATGTTAGTACTTGTAGTTTTATGAGATTTTGACACTGGTCATATGCTCATTCTGCAGAGGATACTCTAACAAAATTTTTCTAGATTTTTGGTTTTATTAAGAATACAATGGTAGATTTACTCCTTGATAAACTTATTGGTGTGAGCACACTTATTCTCACATAATCCTTTTGGTTGGTCATTATTGTTCATTAATTCATTTTTTTATGAAGACTGTTGAGTTCTCTCCCAAAATTTAACACTTGGTCATCCTTCTTTGAGCCTTAGTGGTGTTTGGAATCTTCTAGCTCCATTATCATTCTATTCAGTTCTCTACCATCATGGCATCAGAGGTCTCAGGCACATCTAGTGGATCAGGATCTAGTGCCAGTGTTCCGAGGAGGAGCAATAACTTGCATGGTGAAGATGATTTTGAGACAAAAAAATTGATGGTACAAACTTTGCTCTATGGAAGAATCAGATTAAAGATGTGTTGATTCAAAGGAGGCAATGGAAGCCAATAAATGTAATCTCAAACAAGCCTACTGACATGGATGAAAATGATTGGGATGAGTTAGATGAAACGGCTAGGTCTACCATTTGATTACACCTAGCATATAATTTTTACTTTGGAGTATTAGACTATGAAAGTGCGGAGGAGCTTTGGAAGAAGTTATGAAATACATATAAAAAAGAGACGGCATCAAATAAAGTGCATATGATGAGAAAGTTATATGACCTTTGCATGAAGGATACAGATATTGTTATTCCTTATCTACATGAATTTGATGCTATACTCTGCCAATTATAAGCTCAAAAATGGATACGGATAATGAAATTAACGCAATCGTGTTGTTATGCACCTTGCCATCATCATGGGATGCATTTTGCACAACTATTGGCAATAGTGCACCTGGTGGTAAACTGGTCTATGATGACATATGTGGAGCACTCTTGAGTGAGGAGATTCATAGAAAATCTATGGTTGGCACTCAGAGTGGAGATGCATATAGTGTTCGTGATTCTTACCAAGGAAAGAATCAGCAATGTGGCAAGATCAAGAACAAGGAAAAGAATGGTCAACGGAATAAGAGTAGAATTAAACCAAGGAAGAGGGATATCAAATGCCATTATTCTTATAAGAAAGGACACATGAAGAAAAACTCTTATGCATTAAAGAATGCTAAAGGTAAAGGACATAATGTTGATGGGCATGTTAAACAGCTACCTGCACAATCTACTTTGACTCTGAAGATTGAAGAAATTAATGCTATTTCTGATGATGTTGATGTGTAATCTACTAAAATAATTAGGCTCGCATGCTCTTTACTTGGAGTATGAACAATCACAAAATCAAATTCCTATAATAAAAGCATCCGTCTTGCCAATCTTCCTATCAACAAAGGCTTCTTGATAAGATATACCAAAGCCTGATGGTCTACATAAAAAACCACTTTATTACCAACAAGTAATGCCTGAATTTATTCAGCATGTATACTATTTCCAATGCCTCATGTTTAGTAATCGGATAATTCCATTCTACTGAAGACGACACTCTACTCGCATAATAAATTCTTCTATACCATCCTTTTTCTTTTTGCTGCATCAACACTGCTTCTAATGCTACATCCGATGCATCTACAAATATGTGAAAAGGTAAAGACCAATCCAGTGGCTACAAAATTCGAGCTACTGAAACCATCATTGTTATTTGAGATATTAGCCAAGTACCTCATATATCGAGCATGCCATTTAATTTGACCTACAAACCTCATCGCTTCCTTCACATTTTTCAGAGCTTTAACTGTCCTAATAGCTTCAATTTTCTTAATATCAACAGCCATCCCCTCTCTTGAGATAACATGACCTAATAAAATACCAATCTTCATTGCAATGACACTCTTGAACGGATTCTTTCTGCATCTATCAAAGCAAGATTTCAGATGCAGCACGTGTTGTACCTTTTTTCCAAATACAGAAAAGTCATCCACAAAGACTTGCATACAATCTTGCAAATAAGGTGCAAAAACTTTATGTGCCACATAATTAAATGAAGGTGGTCCATTTTTTAGTCCAAAGCTCATAACTGTAAACACATATGCACCAAATTCTGTAATAAATGTTGTTTTGTGTTGATCCTCTTTAGCAACGGGAATTTGATTATAGCCAAAAAATCCATTTAGAAAGCTATAAATTTCATGTTCAACTACAACATCCAAGACCGTGTCATAAAATGGCATTGGGAAAGGATCTGTAATTGTAGCGACATTTAATTTTCTATAATCCACACAAATCCTCAACTTCCCATTCTTTTTCTGAACGACAATAATGTGAGATAACCATGAAACTTGATTAATCGGTTTAATGAATCCAACTTCCAATAACTTGTCAATTTCCTCCTTAACCTGTTTTTCAAAATCGGGATTCATTCGGTACCTTTGCTACACAATCGGAACTACATCTGTTTTTAAATTAATCCTATGTTGATATAACACATTGCCTACAATCACTCATGATCCCTTTTAGGGTTTCTTGATGTACTTGCACTTGGATCATTATGAAATTCTTGATCTGATAATTCAACTACAATAACATTCACTTGAGCAGCTTGCTGAGCCTGTTGTTGTTGCTTCCCTTGCTAGTTATTTTGATTGTATCGAATAATTGGTATACCTCGTTCCTCCCTATGCTTAATCCATAAAGGACGATTAGGACCAATCCAACGGTCAAGTGTAGAGCAATACCCACATGGCATCACTCCTCTATAGTCTGCTACTTTTACTTTAGGATTAGGAGGTGGTTGCACCATGGGCACTAGCTGAGGTGTATGCCTAGTTCTTTGCCTGGTCGTCCCTCCAACTGCGTCGAATTGGAGACATCTCCTAACTCTTGCAGCTTCTTCTATCAGGATCAATGCTCCTAGTATTCTGCCCACCAACCTTGCTTCTACTGCACCTGTTCCTTCTTCCTCCTCTTCAACTTCAAAATTGGAATCTTCTTGTGCTTTGTACCTTTCGTACGGTAGAAAATGAATCCACGTTACCCACTTGTTCTTGCGAGCATCTGTCCACTTGTGCTTGCGAGCATCTGCCTGCTTGTGCTTACGATCATCTGTAATATACTTTACTAAATCTTCACCTTCTTTTCGACATTCATTTCTTGCTTCTTGAGCAAATGCAGTAGGATCACCAAATGTGTTGGGGTTCAACAACACATAACTACCTACTTACACAAAGTACATCATATGTACGCTTAATGTATAAGGTGCTTTGAGGTTGAGTATTCTCAAAACCATGTGCAATCAAGTGGGCATGTATCTTTTCATACGAAGCATATGGTCCTTGCTTCAAACCATGCAATGCCTTTTTCAACTTGCACACTTTGTTTTCATGCTCTTTCTGCACAAAACCATGCAGCTTAAATACATACACCTTCATGTAAGTCACCATTTGGAAATGCAATTTTAATGTCTAACTGATGTACATTCCAAGCATGATGAGCTGCAAGTGCACAAATGCTAGAAATAGTGGATATTCGACAAGTGGTTTCAAATTTCTCATCAAAATCAATCCTTGTCTCACTATAAGGAATAAGGGGCATAGTGATGATTGATACAACACAATTTTGTCTTTTCATGATTTCGCATTCCGTGAGATTGAGCATCAAGCACACAATGATGTTTAAATGATGCTATTATTGACAGTAAACTAGAGGGTGCTAATGACATTAAATTAAGTGTTGCATATGTGAGAGTTGAAGGGCTTTGGTGTGCAGAACAAGAGGAGCAAGGAGGAGATGGAGCGAGCGAGAGAGAGAGAGAGAGAGAGGAGGTCAAAGATGCCCACATATGCATGGGCACCTCAAAACCCACATAATGATCTCTCTTGAGGCAATGCTCTATAAATGAATATATATGAATATGGGGGTAAGGTCACATGACCCTTACATCCCCAACAATCTCCCATTTAAGGGTCAATATGATCGTAAGTGGAGAAATAGACAAAGAATGATGTAGGACTATACAGTAATGTATAATAATGTACAGGAAATGTCCAGATCTCAAACTACTCTAGAATCATATCAACAAGAGTCAAGCTCATATCTGACTCATAAAAGAACTAATGAAGTTCCTGCAAAGCTCCCACTCACTCTATGCCCATGTCAATCATCGAACAACTGACAACTCCAAGTGCAAATGCTCCAATAGCAAATGCAATATCTGGACTCAAGCATAACGCGTACATCACACTCATGAATGCTGACAAAACCTGTGCTATACTGGCTAACCTAAGTATGTCAGCCATGCCTTGTTAGTATATGATCAATGTCTACCCCTCATGATTGTATGCCCATTTTGTAAGGCCCCCATTAAGAGGAGAAGCCAAGCGTGCATTACCTAATTGATGGGAATCCCAACTTGCATGTTGGCAACGGTGAGCAGCCCCAGCTGGGGGGTCTGTCACTCTAGCACAATGGTGAGTACCAACATGAGAAGATTCACCTCATAATTTTCAATCCGTGGAGACGTGAGGACTAGTATGAAGACTATGAGCAAGTGAAGGCACAAGTGTGTGAGTGAGGAGCACACAAGCATGCACACACATACACACACACGTGCACACAAGGCAAGAACAAGGAGAGGAACAATGGAGTTCTTTGCATTAGTCAAAAAGTCTCTTACATAAGCTCAATTCACAAACAATCTAACCTCAAAAATGAGCTCTCTAGCTCTTTTTATAGTTTTCTAACTAGCTTTGGTCTTGTCCAGACCTAGTGTCCGGCCTAGTTAAAAATTAGGTTCTAGAGCCTATTTGAGGGCCCAAACAGAGTCTAAAAATTATGAAAATTGATATGTAGCTAGTTCTAATACTCCTCAAGCTCGAGGACTCCTCGGCTTGCACAAAATGGAGTCTATTCTACCAAAAACGGAATTTACAATGTTTGTGTAGTGATTAAAATCACTTGAGTTGTAAATGGTCCATGGAAAAAATGATTGGGCCTTGTTGCCGTATTGTGCATGACTGTTGGTGCAAACAAGCCTTAACACTTGGCTTTGTCTTGTACCTTGAAGAGCATTGGATATCAAACTTGAAGGTGTTACAAAAGTTCTTGGATTAATTCACTTGAAGGAAGACCATAGGAACACATGCCTATGGTTTATTATCTTTTATCCAATGTAAAAGTCAATATGACTTAACTCACTTTATGTAATCACACCTACTAGACTAGAGTCGTGGAAAAAATAGATGATCTAGTTGAGGGAATATCTCCCTAAGTCTAGTGGAGAGAATCAAGGGAGCTTTAATTTGAATTCAAATTCAAATTCATTAAAAAACTCCTATAAAAGTCAATGTAAAAGTCGCGGGTCAAGTTACACTCTTCCCGAGGCTAATCCAAGAAAATTAGTGAGTGTGTGAGAGCTACTATTGAGCCTACACCTCTGAGTACCATTGGGCATCACTCTACATGCCAATGGGAATGTACATTTGATAGATTCAATACATATACTCATAGTCATTATCTCTGTGTTTTTCTCTGAGTGACTACCTCCAAGTCTGTCAACTTCAACAGGGCATATCTCAAGTATCTACTGAACCAAATTTGATGATCCAGGGCTCATTGGAACCAGCTCAAAGCATTCTACAACACTACAAAATTTCAAGTCATTCTATTCAGCCAATTGGGAGAAATCGCTGTCGAAGTGATCACTGGTATATTTCTGTGTTGTTCCTAAAAAGTCGGGGGTGTCTCTGATTTTGCTAAAGATCATGCTCAGTGTATAGTTTGTCATTTGGAGTGATTTAACTTGCTAATGGTAGCTTGTTAAGTTAATTTAATACTCCCAGAAGGAATTAAACCAATTGCAAGTGTGCTGGACACACTGAGCTTAGGACTGAGCAGGTATCAATACAGGAATAGAAAGTTTTTGGAGTTGTGAAGGTTCAAAATCATCTGTTTTGATTTGATCATTACTCAATCATTTTGTAAAGCACATATATAGTTTCTTGGTGTCATTTGGAAGCTCAAGGAGTCTCCTAACCATATCTGAAGAGAAAAGAGGGCAGGTGTGAAGCAGGTCTAGCAGCACCAACTTGATCTTCTGATTGTACCCAGCCATCACATCCAACAGTGGTATCAGAGCAAATAAGGTAATCATGGGTGATGGTTTCCCTTCCTTCATTGACAAATTGGATAGAAATAACTACCAGGCATGGTCATTAAGAATGAAGACCTATCTACAAGGGAGAATCTTGTATGGATACATATCAGGAGATGAGGAGTTGCCCTCATTCAAAACCAGAGGCCTACCTACAAAGGATGAGCATGAGAGACTTAATCAATGGTGTGCTAAAGATGCTTTGGCAAGGTCATATCTTCTAAACTCTATCTCTGATTTCCTTCTACCTCATGTTAGGAACTGTAAGACTTCCCAAGAGACTTGGGAGACCTTGTCAACATACTTCTCATCAAGCACAAGGGCCAGAAAGAATCAGCTATGGATTGAGTTTACAACTCTCAGGAAGCAATCAAAACAATGTGTTTCAGATTTTGTCACCAAATTCAAAGACATTGCAGATCAACTTGCAAGTGTTGGAGAAGAAATTGAAGAAGAGCAAATAGTCAGACAAGTGATCAATGGACTCAAAGCAGATGACAAGTGGGAGAGCTTTACCACTGCAATGGACTTGTACATGGACATCCAAGCACCTGATCTAACAACTCTGATTGGACAACTCTTTACACATGAAGCAAAGATCACAAAGAATGGAGAGCAATCAAAAGGTAACAATCCCTCTGCCCTATATACAGATAAGAAGTCTAAAGATAAGGGTAAAAGTAAGAAGGTTGATGAAGAAGGCTCTACCTCCCAAGCAAACTATGCAGGGAGAGGTAGATCATCTAGAGGTAGGGGCAGAGGAGGTAAGTCAGGTAGGGGGAGACCCTATAATCAATCTCCATGCAATATTTGTGGTTTGTCTAATCATACTACAGATGAATGCTACAAGAACTACAAGAATCAAAGAGGAAGAGGTCACCAAAGAGGAGGATACTCTCAAGGCAGAGGCAGGTTTAATCAATCTCAAGGCTACCATGGCTACAACAATAATTACAACAATAACTACAACAATAGCTACAATCACAATGGCAATTATCAAGGAGGATACAGGAACAGAAAGGATTACAACAATTATGCAGAGGATCAAGATGATTCCTTGTTGATTATGAACATGACATCTAAATCAGGTATCAATGATGATCACTTGTTCTATATTGATTCAGGTTGCTCTAACCATGTAGCTGGGAATGTTGCCCTACTCTCTGATTTGGAAGAACCTAAAGGCAAGCACCAAGTGCAGACAGGTGATGACACTAAACATTCAGTGGTTAAAGTAGGTAATGTCAAAACAAGTGATGGTAATCAGAATTTGCTAAGCAGAGTATTGTATGTCCCAACAATCACCAAGAATCTGATGAGTGTAGGTCAGATTGTTGAAAAAGGTCTACAGGTCAGGTTCACCCAACATGGTGCATATGTGGAGGATCCAAGACATGGATTCAGAAGGATAGCCAAGGGAGAGAAGACAGGTAGATTGTTTACCTTTGAACTTGAAGATACTAAGAATATTGCCTTGTATAACTACAAGGACCAAACCCTATCAGAATTGGAGATGTGGCACAAAAGATTAGGTCACATTGGAGAGAGGACCATAAAGCAGATGAGCAGAGATCAATGTGTGCTTGGGATACCTAATGTATCCAAGCAACACATGATATACAAGTGTGGGGCTTGTCAATTTGGTAAGTCACACAGATTGCCATATACCAAAAAGGGTTTTATGCATGAAGACTACTTGGAATTGGTGCATACAGATGTGTGGGGACCAAGCAAGGAGCCATCCATATCTGGATCAAGGTACTATGTATCTTTTATAGATGATTATAGCAGATGGACTGTTTTGTACTTCATGAAACATAAAGATGAAGTATTTAATTGTTTCAAAAGGTATCTTGCATTAGTTGAGAATCAAACAGGTAGACATTTGAAGAGGCTAAGGTCAGATGGTGGTGGAGAATACTTCTCCAATGACTTTGAAGAGTTCTTGCAGGAAAGAGGCATCAAGAGGGAGATTACCACAAGGTACTCACCTGAACAAAATGGGGTAGCTGAAAGAAGGAATAGACTCATTGTGGAGACAGCTAGGTCTATGCTTAATGAGAAAAAATTACCAAATTATCTTTGGGCAGAGAGTGTATCTACTGCCACATACTTAATCAACAGGTTGCCATCAAAGACACTTGATGGAATGACACCCTATGAGGCTTGGCATGGTAAGAGACCATCTCTGGATCATTGCAAGATCTTTGGGTGTGTTGCATATGTACATATTCCCTCACAGGTAAGGGGAAAGCTAGACCCTAAGGCTGAAAAGTGTATCTTTATTGGTTATGATTTGAATCAGAAAGGATACAGGTTCTATAACCCCTCAAACAAAGGCTTCAAGGTAAGCAGAGATGTCATCTTTGATGAAAATGATTCATGGTATGATAATGAGTGCAGAAAAGTTAGCCTACCTTATGATATGGAAGAAGACTTTCCAAAGCTTGTTAGGCAAGAACCAACTCAGAATGAGGACACAAGCTCAGATGATGAAGACACCATCAACATTGAAGAATTCAAAGCTTGGAAATCCAAAGGGAAGATGAAGATGAAGCAACTTGAAGACAATCCAGAATCCTCAACTCAAGCTATGAGGAGATCTTCAAGGGAAAAGAAGAAACCTATTAGGTATGGGTATGATACTTCACTTGTAACCAAGCACTCTATATATCTTGCAAAGGATATCTTAAGTGAAGAACCAGGTACATTTGAGGAAGCTATTGCTAAACCAGAATGGAAGGAAGCAATGGATGAAGAAATGGAGGCTCTCAAGGAGAGTGATACTTGGGACTTGGTACCCAAGAAGGACTCCATGAAGGTGATAGGATCCAGATGGATCTACAAACTCAAAAGGAACTCAGATGGTACAATAAGCAGGTACAAAGCTAGGTTGGTAGCCAAGGGTTTTGCACAAACCCAAGGCATTGATTATGAGGAGACTTTTTCTCCTGTGGCAAAGATGCCAACTATCAGAATTATGGTGAGTGTAGCTGCATCCAAGAATTGGAACATGTACCAATTGGATGTAAAGAATGCATTCTTGAATGGATGGATATCTGAAGAGGTCTACATGTCACAACCACCTGGCTATGAGGATCACAATAAGGTAAATCATGTTTGTAAATTGAAGAAGGCTCTGTATGGATTGAAGCAGGCACCTAGAGCATGGAATTACAGGTTGACAACTTATCTCTTGGATCAAGGATTTGTGATGAGTAAAGCAGATACTTCATTGTTTATAAAGAAGAACAATTCAGAGGTAATATACTTGTGTGTCTATGTTGATGACATCATTATTACAGGAAATGATGTTCAAGGAATTAGACACATCAAAGGTCAAATGATGAAGGAATTCAAGATCAATGATCTTGGATTATTGAAGTACTTCCTAGGGCTTGAATTGGTCTACACAAATTCAGGTATATTCATTACTCAGAAGAAGTACATTCAGGACATGGTCAAGAAGTTTAATTTGCAGGAAGCTAAAGTCTCAAACATTCCTATGGAGGTCAACCACAAACTCAGTGCACATGAAGGAGAAGAACTGAAGGATATTACAGGTTACCAAAGCTTGGTAGGTAGTCTTAATTATGCTACCTTAACTAGGGTTGATATCTCATATGGTGTTAGTGTACTTAGCCAATTTATGCATAAGCCAAGAGTACCACATTTGGAGGCAGCCAAGAAGATAGTAAAGTACCTAAAGGGAACACAAAATCATGGTGTGTATTATCCATATTCATCAGACATTGACATCAAGGTATACTCAGATGCAGATTGGGCAGGTTGCAAGGATGACAGGAGGAGCACATCTGGTTACATATGCTTTGCAGGTGATAAACCAATTTCTTGGTCATCCAAGAAACAACCCACAGTAGCCCTATCATCTACTGAGGCAGAGTACAGAGGGCTAGCCAATGCTACTCAAGAAGCAATATGGTTGAAGTTACTCTATTCAGAATTGGGCCTATACACAAGGCCACCAATCATATTTGGTGATAACACAAGTTCACTTCACTTAGCTGCTAACCCTATTTATCATGCTAGGACAAAACACATAGAGGTTCATTACCACTATGTGAGGGAGAAATTACTTAGCAAGGAAATCCAATTATCATATGTTTCCACTAATATTCAATGTGCAGATTTGCTTACAAAAGCTTTGGATGGGAGCAAGCTATGCAGGTTTAAATCCATGATAGGATTGCAGGATATCATTGAAGACTAAAGATGAAGACTCAAGCAAGTGTTTGGCTTGAGGGGGAGCTGTTGGTGCAAACAAGCCTTAACACTTGGCTTTGTCTTGTACCTTGAAGAGCATTGGATATCAAACTTGAAGGTGTTACAAAAGTTCTTGGATTAATTCACTTGAAGGAAGACCATAGGAACACATGCCTATGGTTTATTATCTTTTATCCAATGTAAAAGTCAATATGACTTAACTCACTTTATGTAATCACACCTACTAGACTAGAGTCGTGGAAAAAATAGATGATCTAGTTGAGGGAATATCTCCCTAAGTCTAGTGGAGAGAATCAAGGGAGCTTTAATTTGAATTCAAATTCAAATTCATTAAAAAACTCCTATAAAAGTCAATGTAAAAGTCGCGGGTCAAGTTACACTCTTCCCGAGGCTAATCCAAGCAAATTAGTGAGTGTGTGAGAGCTACTATTGAGCCTACACCTCTGAGTACCATTGGGCATCACTCTACATGCCAATGGGAATGTACATTTGATAGATTCAATACATATACTCATAGTCATTATCTCTGTGTTTTTCTCTGAGTGACTACCTCCAAGTCTGTCAACTTCAACAGGGCATATCTCAAGATCTACTGAACCAAATTTGATGATCCAGGGCTCATTGGAACCAGCTCAAAGCATTCTACAACACTACAAAATTTCAAGTCATTCTATTCAGCCAATTGGGAGAAATCGCTGTCGAAGTGATCACTGGTATATTTCTGTGTTGTTCCTAAAAAGTCGGGGGTGTCTCTGATTTTGCTAAAGATCATGCTCAGTGTATAGTTTGTCATTTGGAGTGATTTAACTTGCTAATGGTAGCTTGTTAAGTTAATTTAATACTCCCAGAAGGAATTAAACCAATTGCAAGTGTGCTGGACACACTGAGCTTAGGACTGAGCAGGTATCAATACAGGAATAGAAAGTTTTTGGAGTTGTGAAGGTTCAAAATCATCTGTTTTGATTTGATCATTACTCAATCATTTTGTAAAGCACATATATAGTTTCTTGGTGTCATTTGGAAGCTCAAGGAGTCTCCTAACCATATCTGAAGAGAAAAGAGGGCAGGTGTGAAGCAGGTCTAGCAGCACCAACTTGATCTTCTGATTGTACCCAGCCATCACATCCAACAATGACTCCTCCGTTGCGCTAGTATGCTCTTCATCTGACTTGTATGCCAACAGGGTCCAAGGGGGCTAGCACGCCCCCTGCCTAGGGGGGTCCTAGGGCGCCAGCGGGCCCCCTGGCGGGGGTCCGGGGGCAGCACCCCTAGCGTGATGGTAAAGGGAATATTCCATGGAATATTCCCTGTCAAAGTCAAAAATCATTTATATTTGTTAGGTCGATTCAACCAGCCTAAGCCATGTATGGCAATTATGCAAGCGCTAGCCATCCATACTTTATCCCCCATGTATAGCCATCCATGGAAGGCCACCCATGATCCTATATATACATGACTTCTGCACTACCTAAGACATCGAATTGAGCCAGCATACATCCACCTTGTATCTCCCTATCTAGAGTTGTTTAGATCACCATTTAAGCTCTATCTTGAGAGCGCACGAGTGGTCAACGCCATCATCTTTTACTTGTTGTTAGTAGAAAATTGTTGAGATTCTCCTATATCTATTATCTTCTCTACTACTGCTCCTATGTTATATTGCGTAAGTATTTTCTTACATGGTATCAAAGTCGTAAGGTTCGAATAGCTTGAGAAGTATCATTATTTTAGTCCACTAGTAGACTAGAATATCAGTAGATTATTCGAGTGATTACATGATGGCTTCATCGTCGAACACTGATCTTGGTGCTTCAGCTAATGTTGATGTTGCAACTATTCGAATTCGCCCACTTGCATTCAATAAAGGGATGTTAGATGGAACCAACTATACACTCTAGAAGTTCAAAATGTTTGCAATTTTGGACTCCCATGAAGTACTTGACACTCTCATGGGACCGATGGGATTGGATCCAAATCCTATACCATTTGAAGATCCAACAAATTCAAGATTGATGATTCATCCAGATCCAGATCTTCTACGAGCTCGGAAGAGGCAGAATGCTAATGCATTATGTGCAATTGTTGTCATGAGGAAGGAGATAAGGAAGAGAGCTCACACACACACTATCACAATCAAAGAGAAGCACACACTCAAATTGAGGCAAGGAAGAATGATCTTCTTCTTCTTCTTCTTCTATTACATAAAAAGGAATGTACAAGAATGACCTAAAAACAAGAATACAACAAGTGCAATATATAAAAACCAGTACATAAGGAAAAACCTAATGTTTGTGAATGATTGAGCTGGCAAGAAACAAATGTCCCATCACTCTCGGTAGATAAATCTAATAAAGGTCAATGAAGTGTCCCTAACATATACCGGCATGACCACTATACATGTCAGAGAAACGAAAAATTGATACGTGTCATCGTGGATCATCACATGTTGAGCTTGATATCTCAACACTCCCCCTCAAGCTCAATGTCATGTCCTCTAATCCAAGCATCTTCTGAAACTTCTTCAGCTTCTCTACTCCAAGTGCTTTAGTGAAAATATCAGCAACATGCTCATCTATTCTCACATAAATACGATCAATATCACCTAATAATACCTTCTCTCTTATGAAGTGATAATCTACCTTGATAGCTACCTAATAATACCTTCTCTCTGATGAAGTGATAATCTACCTTGATAGCTATATGCTGCTAACATTATCACAATAGATGGTGATAGGCTTTTGCACTTCCACACCTAAATCTGCAAGTAGCATCTCCAACCATGATGCCTCACATGCTGCCATTGCAGCACCTCTATACTCAGCCTCTGTACTCGACACTCTTGCTGCTCCATGTAATAGTTGCACTCCCACGTGAAATTAGAAAGGCACTAGTAGAACTTCTATCTGGAATGCTACCAGCCCAATCTGCATTGGTGTATCCATGAACCTCCAAATCTACACCAACTTCATAAAACAATGCATAATCCAAAGTAGCACTCACATAACATAGAGTGCATCTCACAGTATCCAACTGTGGCTTCTTGGGAACCTGCATAAAATGACTTTCAATTCCAACAGTATAGCTTAGATCAAGCCTTGTAATTGTGAGATATATAAGACTTCCCACAATTTTCCTGTACATAGTAGCATTTTCCAATTCTTCACCTGATGTAGCATCCAACTTCGAATTCTGATCTAATGGCATAGAAATTGTCTTACAATCAGTTATACCATAATTTTGCAACATATTCAAGGCATATTGCCTCTGCGACATTCATATACCTGTTTCTGTATGTATAAACTCAATTCCCAAGAAGTAGCACAACACACCAAGACCTTTCATGTCAAATTCTTGCATAAGAAGTTGCTTTACCTCTTTAGTGCTTTCTTCATTATCACCACCTACAATCAAGTCATCAACATAAAAAGCCACAATCATGATGCCATCATCACCCTTCCTCGCATATAGTGAATGATTTGCATCACACATAGAAAACCCAATGGTGGTTAAGTAATCAACAATCCTTGCATGCCATGCATGAGGAGCTTGCTTCAGCCCATACAAAGCCTTTTGCAACCTGCAAACATATTCTTGATGCTTTGAATCTTTATATCCTTGTGGCTGGTCCATGTATACTTCTTCCAGTAACTCACCATGTAAGAAAGCATCCTTCACATACATCTGATGCAAAGTCCATCCTTTTGCTGTAGCTAATGCAACAAGTGTTTTGACAGTAGACATTTTAGCTACAGGGCTGAATGTTTCCTCATAATCAATGCCATAAGTTTATGCATATCCTTTTGCTACCAAACGTGCTTTGTACTTGCTTATGCTACCATCAACATTGTGCTTTACCTTGTAAACCCACTTGCAGCCTATGGATTTCTTTCCTTGTGGCAATGGGACAAGCTTCCATGTATCGTTTCCATAAAGTGCAGCCGTCTCCTCATCCATAGCTTTTTCCTAATCCGCATTTCCAATTGCATCTTCAAAACAAGAAGGTTCTGCATCTTGTATTACCTTGGTCATGTAGGCACAATGACGAGCAATATAACTATCATACGTCAATCGTTGCATTGAATTCTGCATCCTCCCAAATCTTCTTGGCCCTGGATCACTTCTCCTTGTATCATTTGCATGTGTTTTTCTTACTCCTGGAGTCTTCACATAGGGCAATCCTAGTTCCTCATGAAGAATCTTTTGTGAACCGCTTGAATCTCCATCAACGTCTTCAAAACTTGCACATGTTTTACTACCAATAGAAAGCTTTTCTTTACCTTTCTTGGATGTATTTGATGAATTTGTTGGACTAAAATTTCTACGCAATCTTCCACTCCATGGATTTGAGTTGGAACTATTGCTTGGTTATCCATCGGGTCCACTCAAAACTTGAAATTTTGCACTTGATTTTTCAGCATTTTCTTTGTCATTTGGTTCAAGATTCATTCCTTCTTTGGCATCTACGTAGAAGCTTGACATTTCATCAAAAACCACATCTGTGCTCACCTTCACCTGTCATGTGAGTGGGTTATAACATTTATATCCCTTTTGCTAAAGCGAGTATCCAATGAGGACACCTTTTTTTGCTTTTGGATCAAGCATCTCGAACATGTACATATGCAATACAGCCAAAAACTTTCAGATGTGATAAGTTTGGCTTTTTACCTGTAAACTTCTCTTCAGGTGTAGCTTGTTGTACAGGAGTAGTCAGAGTTTTGTTCATGATGTATATAGTAGTATGAACAGCTTCTACCCAATAACAATGAGGCATATTCTTCTCAGCCATCAAGGCTCTTCCTATTTCTGCAATATGTCTATTTTTGCATTCAGCAACACCATTCTGTTGTGGTATGTACCTGCATGAAAAATGATGTCGAATTCCATGACTTTTTAGAAATTGTTGAACTCATTTGACATGTATTCACCTCCTCCATCATATCTTAATGTCTGAATAAACTTCCTTGTCTACTTTTCAACCATAGCTTTAAAATTCTGGAAGTGAGTGAACACCTCACTCTTCTCTTTCATGAAATATACCCAAACTTTCCTTGTATGTTCATCAATGAAAGTAACATAAAACCTACAACCACCCATAGATGTGGTCTTTGCAGGACCCCAAACATCTCTATGTACTATTTCTAGCACATTCTCACTAACATGCTTGTCATGAGAAAATGATGATCTTGACTTTTTTCCAAATTGACATGATGCACATACCTTTTGCATCTCTGCAACCTTGAAATTTGGTAGTCCATGGACAATCTCCTTTGATTGCATCAATTTCAGCCTTTGCAAGTTTGCATGTCCAATTCGTTTGTGCCAGATCTCTATATCAACAATAACTCCTACACCTTTTGCGAACATGGTTGCATTCATTTTAGTAATTTTCACATTTAAGGTGAACATCCTACCCACTTCGTTTCCTTTGGCAATCAATCTTCCATCCCGTTTGTATTCTTCTACATATAACCCATCAACATTGAACCTGACTTGTAATCCCTGGTCAACCATTTGTCTAATAGAAACCAGATTCTTTGTTATATTTGGAACATGTAGCACATCAGCAAGATGTCTTACCTTCCCATCCTCCATAGACAATGCTATGTTTCCTGTATGCTCGATAGGGTGTGATGTGTTATCACCTATTTCAACATATCCAAGAACTGACAATTTTTGCAAAGTACTAAACCATTCCGCATGACTGGTCATGTGATTTGAAGCACCTGAATCAACATACCAGACATTGTCATTAGATTTTGAAACATCCGCAGACATTGTATTCATCATGTGATGTTGAACCATGAACAACTTCTCAGAATCATCTGCACTTGTGGATGCATAGTTGTTTTATTGCCTTCTGTTATTTTGATTCTTCAACATGCAATCACGTTGAAATTGTCCAAGTTTACCACAGTTCCAACATCCTTTACTGTCATTACCTGGATCATTTCTTTGGAAATTTTTGCGACCTCTTTGGCAATAGGTACCAAATCAACAAAATTTGGAATATTTTCCGTGGTCTGTATAGAAGTTCTGAACTACTTATATGCAGCTCCTAAACCACGAAGGCACACTTCGACCTTATCATCATCATCTATATTCATGCCAATAGATGCAAGTGACTCACATATGCTTTTGATTTTCAGAGTGTAGTGACTTATCGACATGCCCTTTTTTCCAGCGTATGCAGCTCGTTCTTGAGTTGCAATTTCCATGCCTTTGTATTGATCTCGTACAATGTGACCAAACTATTCCAAGCCTCTTTCAGAGTCTTGGCATCCTGTACGTGCCCAATCATGCTATCCTGTATGCTAACAGATAGCCAATACATTACCTTTTGTGCACCTTGATTCCATTCCTCATATGCTCTTAATTGTTCTGCAGTCTGATTCCTCTCTGGTAATTGAGGAGCATTTTCATTCTCTCCTTTGATGTACTTCTAGTAGCCTTTTCCCATCAGGAAATTTTTCATTCTGAATATTCAAGCATGGAAGTTGTTCTTATCCAGCTTATCGCTCATAAGCTCACTCATTCCATCTGTGTTTGCCATTTCTACAGCAATTCACAACACTGCAAAACACTACAAGTAGCAATTCTGCTTGATCACTATTGCACTATGATGTGATAGTTTGATCTTAGAAAAACACAGTTTTCATGTATCAATAGTACATGGAATCGCTTGAAATTCTAGATCGCGAATATATGAGTGTTGTCAAACACGATGCAAGTTAGAGTTTTTGAAACTGACCTTGTTTTTCTATGGGCCCCACCTTGTGGGCTTGAACCAGAGGTGAAGATGGCTCCGAAACTTTGATCTGACAAAAACAAGTGATCCAAAGGGGATAACTCTCAGAAATATTTTGAGGTCTTCTACCTTCACGCCGATTTTTGTAGCAAACGGAGGTCATTTGTGAATCGTGTTTTCTCCATGCCTTGCTGCGTACTCTTCACCGTTGCCTTCTCCACGAGCTCTTTACATCCACGCTAGCTCTGATACCATGTAACGAGGAAGGAGATAAGGAAGAGAGATCACACACACACTCTCACAATCAAAGAGAATCACACACTCAAATTGAGGCAAGGAAGAATGATCTTCTTCTTCTTCTTCTTCTATTACATAAAAATGAATGTACAAGAATGGCCTAAAAACAAGAATACAACAAGTGCAATATATAAAGACCAGTACATAAGGAAAAACCCAATGTCCGCAAATGAGTGAGCTGGCAAGAAACAGATGTGCCATCACTCTTAGTAGATAAATCTAAGAAAGCTCAATGAAGTGTCCCTGACATATACCAGCGTGCCCACTATACATGTCAGAGAAACGAAAAACTCATACGTGTCATCTTGGATCATCACATTTTGAGCTTGATGTCTCAAAAATTGTCACTAGTGTAAGTGATTTTGTGCTTACATTAGTTCAACATACTACTAAAGCACATGAGGCTTGGGGCATATTGGCTCATCAATATGAGACCAAGAACCACACTAGGATACAGAATTTAGAAAATCAGTTGGCAAATGAAAAACATTCTGATTCAGAAAAGACTGAAGATTTTATCAAATGGATAAAACATCTTCAAGATCAATTTGCTACAGTTGGTGTTGTTATAACACCAAAAAAGCTGGCTCGAAGATTTGCACGTGTTCTTCCAGCAAAGTATAATGGATTAGTAACAGCCCTTAACACTCAGGTAAGACCAACTCCCCTTACATTTGAAGAGTTTTCTTCTAAAAGCGGAGATGCAATTGAAGAATTGGCAAAGTACAAGTGATGCTGCATTCTCAGAAAATGCAAAAGGTAAAGGCTCTTTTGATGGATCAAAGAAGAAGCCAAAGAAGAAAAAGTTCATAGGAAGTTTCTTCTATTGTGAAAAGAAAGGCCACGCCATCAAGGATTGCAGAAAGAAGCAAGTTGATGAACAAAATGGGACTGTAAAATCATTGTGGAAGAACAAAGAGTCTACAAATAACACAGAGTTGGAACTATGGGTAGCTATTGAAGAGGTATGCTCATCTGCTCAAGCTTGTGTTGATGAACCATGGATTTTAGATAGTGGAGCTTCTCATCATATGATGAGTAAAAAGGATTGGTATAGTTCCCTAGTGCCTCTGTGGGAATCCATCAATGACTCCAAGTATCCAACGGAAGGAACTGGAACCATCTCTTTTATCACTTCTCCAGGTGTTGAGAAAAAGCTATCCGATGTTCTCTATGTACCTACACTTAAAAGAAATTTGTTGTCACTTTCTGCAATAACAAATCATGGACTCGAAGTTCACTTCAATAAGAGTGGTGCAAAAATCATGGATTCATCAGGTAATGTAGTAGGTAAAGGCATAAGACGTGATAACTTGTATGAGTTAAGTGCCTTAAGTGCTATAGAAGTAAAGATGTAAGGAGGTTATGGCACCAACAATTTGGGCATCTCGGATTTGCAGTTTTGAAGGAGATGCAAAGAACAAGGATGGTTGCTCATTTGCGTGCATTTTCAGAGTTGTGGGAACCTTGTGAAGCTTGTATGATGGGCAAGCAACAACGAAAGGCAATTTCCAAGAGAGACTAGCAATCAATCTCAAGCTCCTCTAGAGTTGGTACATGCTGATCTCTGTGGTAAAATGTCTACACTTGCTTTAGGAGAATCTTTCTACTTTATGCTGTTAGTCGACAATTATAGTAGAAAGATGTGGGTTTATTTCATTCGAGAGAAGGCTAATTCTTTTGAAAAATTTAAAACGTGGCATAAGTATGTGAAAATGAATCAAGAAGGAAATTAAAGAAATTTAGAAGGGATAGAGGAGGTGAATTCTTGTCAACAAAATTCAATAATTAGTGGAAGGAGCATGGTGTGAAAAGGCAACTTACCACAGCTCATACACCTCAAGAAAATGGCATTATTGAGCATAGGAACAGGACACTAGTTGAAATGGCTCGTTGTATGTTAAAGGCTCAAGAAATGCCTGATTCATTCTAGGCAGAAGCAGTCAATACAATAGTCTACATCCTTAATCGAAGCTACACAAAAGCACTGAAGGGGATGACTCCTCAAAAAGCATATTCTGGTAAAAAGCCTTCAGTTTTGCATTTCAGAATTTTTGGTTGTTTCTGCTATGCACATATTCGTGATTCAACAAGATCAAAGTTGGATTCAAAAAGCAAAAAGTGTGTCTTCCTAGGATATAGTGAAGATTCTAAAGCATACAGGTTGTGGAATCCTGAGGCAAGGAAGATTTTTGTTAGCCAAGATGTGGTGTTTGATGAATGCCCACACTTAGTAGAAGATAAAGGTTAATCTACTATCTCATCAAACGAAGAAATATCTCACCTTGTGCCTATCAAAAGACAGGTTAAAGTTGAGGAGGAGGAAACATCTGATGGAGAAATTTCCTCAGTAAAAAGCCAAATAGTTGTAGCTGCACAACGTAAGCCACTACCAAAGTGGGCAAAACAGCTCTTTGATGATCATAATCCACATGTAGATGTACTAGAATCATTCTTGGATGGATTATGAAGATCAAAGAGAATAGAGGAGCAAAGAAGAGCCTCAGAACACATCGTTAACATGGCTCTAATGGCATATATCATGGGCTCGATAAAGGAACCTACCACCATTGAAGAAGCCCTTGATGATCCAGGTTGGAGAGCATCAATGAAGTTTGAGTATGATAGTATACTAAAAAACGGTACATGGGATCTAGTCGACTTGGTGCCAAAGAAGAAGGTAATAGGTACTAAATGGAATTGGAAAGCTAAGTATAAAGTAGATGAAACATTAGAAAAGTATAAGGCAAGATTAGTTGCACATGGTTTTTCACAGATTCAAGGATTTGATGTTCAAGAAACTTTTGCACCAACAGCACACATGAAAACTATTCGAACGATACTTGCAGTAGCTGCACAAAAGGCTTGGCCTATTTTTCAGATGGATCTCAAATCTGCATTTTTGAATGGTCACCTTAAGGAGGAGGTATATGTATCTCAACCACCAGGTTTTGAGGTGCCAAATTCACAAAATAAAGTTTATAGGTTGAAGAAAGCTTTGTATGGACTTAAGCAAGCACCACGGGCTTGGTACCAATGGATAGATATTTTTTTCAAAAATATGGGTTTTCAAAGAAGTACTTCTGATGCTAACTTGTATGTAATGAAAAGGGATAGCAAGCTAGTTGTTGTCATTGTATATGTAGATGATTTGATCATTACAGGAGATCATCGGGAACTCATCAATCAAACTGGGATCAGCTTGGGGACTGAGTTTGAAATGATAGACTTAGGTCTACTCCATTTTTGTATAGGAATTGAAGTATGCAAAGGAAGGATGGCATTTTCATCTCACAAAAAAATATGCCAAAGTAATTCTCAAGGCATTTGGAATGATGGACTGCAAACCAACTAGCACATCTATGGAGGTAAATCATAAGCTATATATGGATGATAACATGCCTGATGTAAATGCTAAGAAGTATAGAAAGCTCGTTGGAAGTCTTATTTTTTTGTGCAACAGTAGACCAGACATTTGCTATGATGTTGGATTGTTAAGCAAGTTTTCCAATAAACCTAAGGAGAGTCACAAGAATGCTGGAATGTGAATTCTAAGGTACATTGCAGGAACCTTAGATTTTGGTATTTTTTATACCACAGGTGATACACTTCAAGGATATTGTGATTCAGATTGGGCTGGAGATTGTGATTCTAGAAAATCACTTTTTGGATATTGTTTCTCACTTGGTTCAGGAATATTTTCTTGGGTAAGTAGGAAGAAACCAACTCTCGCACTCTCTTCCACTAAAGCAGAGTACAAAGCAGCCTATTTTGCTTCTTGTGAGCCACTTTGTTTAAGGAGACTCCTTGAAGATCTAGGCTTTCCATCCAATATGGCGAATGTACTCAAGTGTGATAATCAAAGTTGTATGGCTATTGCAAAGAACCTAGTATTTCATGCTCACACCAAGCATATAGAAGTACAGTACCATTACGTTCGTGAGCTAATTGAAGATGAAATTGTGGAGCTAGAATATTGCCCAACAGAGGCAAATTGTGCTGACATATTCACTAAAGCACTAGGAAGAGAACAGCTCAACAGGCATCTTCAACAGATGGGCATAGGACCGAGACCTACTTGATTTATCATTCGGTAAACATTGAGGGGGTTGTTAGTATATGATCAATGTCTACCCCTCATGAGTGTATGCACATTTTGTAAAGCCCCGATTATGAGGAGAAGCCATAGAACAAGAGGAGCAAGGAGGAGATGAAGCAATAGAGAGGAGACGAGAGATGCACAAATATGTATGGGAGCACCCACTTAATGATCTCTCTTGAGGCAATGCTCTATAAATGATGTATATATGTGAATATGGGGGTAAGATCACATGACCCTTACATCCCCAACAAGAGTCCCATATGTGACACACAATAATATCGCATATACGATGGTTCAAAGGATCGCATATACAATGCGTACACATCACTTATATGCAACTTTCTTTGACCAAAATAAAAAAAATACATTATTTTTAGATTGTCATTTTGTGTGCATTTGGAAGAGCGATCCAACATTCATATATGCACTATGCTTACGAGCTCGAGCTCTCTCTTTGTCTATTTCTCTCTCTCATACTCTTGATCTCTCTATGTCTCTCTCTCTCCCTCCCTCTTTCTCCCTCTTTCTCCTTTGATTTCTCTCTCTCACTCTCTCTCTCTCTCATTCAATCTCTCTCTCTCTATTATATCTTAGTCAAGAAGTTCATTGAGCATAATATATGGATAATTATTGTAAGTACATTTTTTATTGTTTGCATACCATTTATATTTCTTTGTTTTCATAAATTAACATACTCATACTCACACATTCACATGCACTTATACACATATACATGCACATGCATGCTCATGCATGCACATATGCATATACACATGCACATACACACATATACACATACATACACATACACATACACAAACATACATATGCACATACACTTATGCATATACATGCATATACACATACACATACACACATACACATACACACATGCACATGCACAAACATATCTACATGCACATAAACATACACATAAACACATACTTATACATGTATGCATACATATGCACATACACACACATGCACATATATATACACATGAACATGCATATGCATGCACATGCATGCACATGTAGATGCATGCACATGCACGCTCATACATATACACATGCATATACACACATACACATACACATGCATATATGCACATACACATGCACACACATACACATACACACTCATACACACAGAAATACACCTACATATACACATACACACATACATATACACATAAACACATACACATACACACTCATACACACATAGATACACACACATACACAAATATAGATATATACCTTCATGTGCATACATACATATAACACACATAATATGAATCAATTATACAATTAAAGTGATAAATCACATGTTAACTCTAAATTGTAATATAAATCATTAGTACATTTCAGTCATATAATTCACTTCAATAAAGTAAATTAAATAATAAACACTCTAAAACTATTAAAATTATGAACTCACACCATAGACACAATTAAAAACATAATTGATATGAATATATATATATATATATATATATATATATATATATATATATATATATATATATATATATATATATATATATATATATATATATATATATATATATATATATATATATATATATATATATATATGTGTGTGTGTGTGTGTGTGTGTGTGTATGTGTGTATGTGTGTATCAATGTACATAATACATCTAATGTAAAAAGTCAATCATTTAAATCACCACCTTGATCATGATCATCAACATCATCATAATCATCCACATGATCTGATGTATGTGAAGAAGCATCATGGGTAGAGGGTTCAAACCTCTATGCCGATCGATCGTCCTTCCTGTCTCTATATCTCCACCTCATCCATATTGGCCTCTCCATAATACTATAATACTCACAAAATCATCTCGATGATCTTGTATGTGAACACTCAAATGTGCATATCCATACTATGTAGCATATTCGACTTCCTTTTTTGTAGGATAACAACCATAATCCTTTCAATGCATTGAAAAAAATAAAAAAGATTAATGATTAGTGTTTTAAATAAAATAAAAAATTTAGTTTTAGTAATAAACATACTTTTAAATGTAGCAACAAAACCATGATGGCCCATTTGGCCTAAGCATGACATATGACCTGATTCAACTCTCTTCTTTGTACCAGCCTATGTTTATTTAATAAAACAAAATTACATAGATTAAATATAAAATATTTATAAAACATATGAGAATTATAAATCACATTAATATAAACTATTTTGCATACCTTCTACTGAGGAAATGATTCTTGAAGACATAGTTGTCTGCAAAAGTACTACCATGTCTTAGGTGGTATGTGAGCTCTTCTCTTATTTCCTTCTACCATACAATATCTCTTCTTATTTTAATCTCAAACAAAAAAAGGTTCAATAGACAAAAAAGTTTAAATTTATAAATGTGCATACACACACATACATATACACACATTCATACACTTATGTATACATACATACACATACATGTACACATACATACACATACACACATATATACATACACACATATATACAAACACACACATACATATTCACACACACACATACATGTGTGAAAATATTAATCAATCACCATACATTAGTAGAGATGTAGGAAGATATTACTTAGTTGTCAAATGTATAGAGAGTAGTAGAAACCAAGAGTCTGGATCCGAAGTCACATTCATCAAATGTAACATTTATATGTGACTTTAGACCCAAAACATGCTTGCTTCCACTCTAAATCTCAAGTAGGAGTCACATAAAGCTCTCATTTTGTTTTAAACTCCTAAAAATAGACAAATTAAAATGATGAAAAACATTTATGTTGTAGTATTATTAAAAATAATAAATTATAGTAAACACACACAAATACATACACTTATTCACATACATACACACATACATACACAAACACACACATACACACACACATACACACACACATATATAACACACACACATACACATAAATGCATAAACATACACAACCATACATACACACACATGCACACACATACACATACATACACATACACATGCATCCACATAAACACACATACATATACACACAAACATACATCACCACACATGAGTAGAGATGTAGGAAGATACTTAGTTGTCAATGAGTTTTCTTCATTATGTGTTAGTGATGGATTATTAGTGAATTATGGATCATTATGACAAAAAACACTCGAAAAGGGGCTTTTTGCTAATGATAAATTAAGAAAATTGACAAATAGCATCTTTCCACGTGTACAAATATATATAATTCTTGTCTTTAATTCTACAAAAAAATGTTTTTTTTTTAATATGCTCTAAAAGTGTTGCTAATGTGATGAAATTTCTCGTATTCAAATACCACATAATGCAAATATTTAAATTTCCAAGAGAGAAATGATTTTTAAAGATATAAAATATTTTTGGCTTCACAAAATTCTATGATATCTTGGTCACAGTTCATACATCAATTCAGAAGTCTGCGACTCTCTTCCACATGTACAAAATTTGTTATCAATAAATACTTGTGAAGTTATCTCAATTTCTAGTTTAGAGCATTCTATACTATTTCTCTGAGTGTTCGAATGGCTTCTACTTCTTTTCATCCTTTGAATTGTGTAACCTCATGTGAATTTATAATAAAAGAGAGGATTCCTTATGGAAACCTTTGCAGCTAAATGACTATGCTTCCTAGTTGCAGAAGTGCCCATAGAGTGAACCTAGTTAAAAGAGACAACAGAGAAAACCATTGGAAAGGTCGTATTCTCAGTTTCAAATTAAAGAGACATGGTTGGTTTGCAAGAGCAACATGTGTACACTCCTAAAGATCTAGTGCTAAACAATCATCTACAATTCTGGTCATACTATTAAGTGAAGTTTAACAATGCTCTTTTATCATTTTCAGTTGTTTCTGTATTACAAGCTATCTGTTTCTGTATTGCATATATTTTTCCTTCCAATGTTGAAGAGTGGCAACCTATTGAATGTTTAATAGGAACATTCAAACTTCTTTATAAGGATTATGCAAAAATTTTGTATGCAAATAAATATGTTCCATTTTTCAATAGCATTCAATTATTTGTCTATTTTGTAGATTATGAGGTACCATCAAGGAGGAGTGCATATGGAAATCTTGTACATATCCCTGCTCCTTGCATCTCTTCATTAGATTGGGATTCTCTTGATCAACGGACAGTTTCAAGTTTTCTATACAAAATGAAATATGATATTCAAAGAGCAATGTCACCAAGCTGAATTTCATCAAGGGTAAAGATTCAATGGTTTTTGCCTATTCATGTTTTTGTAGCATGTTTTAAAAACATGGTATTACAAAAATAAAAACAATGTGGTTGAATAGGAGAGTTTCAATTTTAGAGATTGATGATGTTTTAGGTAGGGAATGGGATATCAAAGAAGTTCAAAAGCTAGGAGACATCATTTTACGTAAAGTTAGTCCAAATTCTCTTTCAATTTCATATCAGATATCTCGACAATCTCTTGTTTTAGGATATGGGTAAAGAATGTGGAAAAAAATCTTGGACTCTAGATACCCTTGGATTCAGAGGAGAGTTGTCCAAAATCTGAGTTAGAATTATTGAAGCATCCAGAGTTTCAACCTAGGAAAATAATTGTCACTGCAAATTGTAAACTCAAAATGTAAGAGAGCTCCTAGAGTTCCTTGATGAGGTTTCACCATAGTTCACATTCTCAATTGATGGTGCAATAGTAAACATAAGATTAGAGAAAACATTATCTTATATTACTTGCTTGCCATCAAAGGTGATCAAGTTCCAACCTTTAAGAATGTAACCAGTCTTGCCCTCTTTGTTCAACACAAAATTTTGAAGGAAACAATGACATAGTTTTCAATACATTTGTTTCTTTTCTTATAGAAGCTCTTCATATTCATGTTGGCATTGTTTTGATTTATGACATTGTTGTGGAAGGTTTGTATTGTGCAAAGAGTTACATCATTGCTAGGATGGTAAATAATTTTCTTTTTTATGTAGACTCTTCATATTCATATTGGCATTGTTTTGGTTTATATCATTACTGTGGAATAATTCTCTTGGTCAAAAACTTAAATCATTTTTATGGAAGGTTTCTATTGTTCAAAGACATTCTCCCAGACAAATTGGTCAAGAAAAAGATAAAGAAATTATCCATGTAAGTGATTAGCTACATACAACATTAAAGTATAAATATATTACAAAGTGGAGAATCTTGGAGGACACGACCAATTCAAGCGAGAAGGGCCATCGAAGGTTCTTCGACCGCCCTAGTCACTTGAGTTGGTCATGTCCTTCTCTTTAATCTTAATGGATAGTTTATCAAAGGGCATAACCAATTCAAGTGATTAGGTCCATTTGAAGTTCCCCAACTGCTCTCTTCTCTTGAATCAATCATGACTAATTTATTACTGAGACACAAGGAATAGAGCATCACGGGAATGAATATTACAAAATTGAGAAGATTGGAAGACACGACCAATTCAAGCGATTAGGGCAATTGGAGGTTCTCTGATTGGCCTAATGGCTTGAATTGGTCGTGTCCTCCAATCTTCTCCATTTCACTTAACAAGCCCAAGTTTTTAGTTCAGAGATCACCAAATCAAGATTAAGCATATATGGTGAACCACATATCATGTCAGTTGATCTCATGACTTATTTATTAATGAGAAGCAAGGAATAGAGCATCAAGGGTCTGAATATTGAAAAATCGAGAAGATTGGAAGACACAAACAATTCAAGGGATTAGGTCCATCGGAGGTTCTCTCACTGGTTTGTTTGCTTGAATTGGTTGTGTCCTCTAATCTTCTCCATTTTGCTTCACAAGCCCGGGTTTTCAGTTTAGAGATCACCAAATGAGGATTAAGCATCTATGGTAAACCACATATCATGTCAGTTTATCTCATGAATAGTATGCACACTACAAATCCTTCATTTCAGAAAAAAGTAATACCAACATTAAGAAGTTGAAACATTGATTTCTATTAGGAAACATGAGCTACAAACACGATCTTCCAGATAAAGATAGAATGGCATCACTCTTCAATAGATGCAATGCTCTGAAGGGTTCCTTCATGTAAAAAATTAGTATTTACAACAAGAGAAAATAATATCTTCCAACATATGTTGGAAATTCCAGATAAAGATAGAATGGCATCACTCTTCAATAGACGCAATGCTCTGAAGGGTTCCTTCGTGTAAAAAAATAGTATTTGCAACAAGAGAAAATAATATCTTCCAAGATATGTTTGAAATTCATGAGCTTACTCTCAAGCAATAATCATAGATACAAAAAACTATACATCTACTTTTTCTTTTTATTCTTCCCCATTTTCTGCTTATTCTTTGGGACATGCTTCAATGCAAAGTAAATTGGAGGCCCTTTCTTCTTATCTTTAGTTTTCTTTTTTGGTGGATGTTGGAAATGAGGTAGGCCCTTGGCTCATGTCACAGGTCCATGGTTCCATAGGTCCAAGATATACAACATAGAATCTAGCAATCTTCAATATTGACAAAACATGATCATACCACAACTTAATCATAAAAATGATGAGACAAAGATAGAGAGAGACTAGACAACATGTGTAAGGTGTTACATGAGCCATCGCTTACTCATAGTATCATATATACCAATGTTCAATGTACAATGTGCGATCAAAACTCTCAACCACTCTATGTGATGAGAAATAGATGGAGAGTGAATGTAAAAATGTAACAAACATATTCAAATGTATGGGCAAAAATCTGAATATACATGAGATATGTGACCTAATAGGTTATAGAAGAGTGAATATGAGTGACTGAAAGAGGAAGGATTAGTGTTAAACTGATAATCAACAAACCCTCATCTAACCTTAGGCTATGGAAGACCCTAAGTTAGATATGTTTGTGAAAAGATCACATACTTAAAAAGTAGCAAAGAATGCTAACAAGTTTGCTGCCGGAAATCCTCAAACTCATGTGAACACACCTTCTCAAACACCTCATCCAAATATGCATAAAGCATATACGTAACTGATTCTCTTGTATATGCGGAGTAGGACTCCTTCTGATATGGATGCTACTGCCTCCATAAACTCCAAGTAGTACATGTGTGCATAAAGAGAATATGTACCTGAATACTTAACATAAGATGTAAATCTTATGTTAAACACCATCCAATGTCTTTGAAGTAGCCCAAAATCTTCATGTAGAAGAAAATCTTCAACTACAACATGTAGATGGCCGATCCTCACCATCAAGCTGCTAATGACCAAGCCTTCTTTCCATGAACAAGAGATAACATCCTCTCCATGAGCTAGAGTGTGAGCACACCCTTCATCTTCTCCAAGACGAATCTTTAAGAAGAACTCCATAGTTGCTCCTCAACATGCTTCAAGTTAGCAGCATGGCTGCCCCATGTGCTAGAAGAAACACCACCTCTATTGAGGTCCAAGCTCAAGGCTTGTGTTGAAAACTAGGTGAAGGATACTTACAAGTGAGCCCAAGCACTTGTTTATATAGTGAATTCTTCCCTTGAAAAGCTCTTGAATAAAGCACCAATAAAGCACACGATCTGCGATCGCTAATTGATCGTAATCGAAAAGAAAAGATCGGAAAAAATCTAAAACGCATCTGCCACCTTCGCGATCCGATTTATGAAAAAGTTTGAAAATCTATCTTTGCGCAGCGTGGATCGCAGGACTTGAACCCTGGCGGGTGGGATAGGAGATCATTGACGCAGCCATGCTACCAATCGCCACTTAGTTGTACAAGAGTAGTAGAACAACAGCTACTCATGCTGTAAAATTTGGAGAAAACATTGTTTCCCAACAATCCCCCCTGCAATGTCATATTGGTACAAACTGAACAGGATCTGCAACCTATCAAAGCTGCAAATTATCACAAGCTTCAAGCTTGTACTCCTGAACTGACCTTCAAATCTTTTCTTCAAAAGTCTTCTTCAAAACTGAATTTGACTTTCTTTCAAAAAACCTGAACTTGCTGAATATGAACCATAATACCTGAGAAAATATGCAAACTAGATATCCAATAGTGTACACATCAAGCAATCACTGCTTAACAACAAATATAGCATGAACTATTTCTGAACCTGCTATTTCCTATTTTCAAAAACCTGAAAACATACATTGGGATCCATATAGTTGCATTTACCTTCCAAAAAGGTTTCTCAACATTCTTCTATTGTGTCATGTAAATACACTAAAAATAATCAAGAACTGAATCCTGGAACTTGTGACTGATAACTCACAACTTAGTGTATTATGAACACTGCTGGTTCACCTCTGACTGTACTCAAGTCAAGTCAACTCAACTCAATTAAAATCAACTGAAATCAACTAAAATATGAGTCTCATCAAAAAATCATATCTATGATGTCATCATGTCTTCATCCTTGTTCTATCTGTAAGTCTTTCATACCTCTTTCCTTCAGAACCTGGTATAAACATAAATATGCACACTTCTAAAACATACCTCTCTGAAATATCAAGCTTCTCTTCAATAGAACTCTGGAACCTTCTCCTGAACAGGAACACTTAATAGGAACTTTCTCCAGACATTCTTCTTCTTCCTTCTTTTTCCAAAGTTGGAATATAAAGAGAACTTGGCAAAGGAAATATAGGAATACCTGTAGGTATGACTCTGCATTCTTTTACATATGGCTGAAAATAAGTCTTCATGTTTCATCACCCCTTGGATGATTTAACACTAGTATCCAGTATTCTTCAAATATATCAGACTTTATGAAATCTGGAACGTCTTTCTTCATAAATCTGATGTTTGTGTGATCAATACCTGTATCTGAAACAAAATCTCTGAACCCTTTTTATTAGCATTGCAGATGCTAATGGCTTTCACTATTTACTTCTTAGCTTCCCAAAATCTAAAATAAGGTTAGCTGATCTATATAATAAAAAACCTTGCTGAAAGCTTTATAGGATTCATAACCTTCTATAACATAACAAGTATCTTCACCTATCTCTCTGCAATGCAAATCTCATAGAACTTGAATCTTTGACTTACTTCTTCCAATGTTAAGAATCTTACAAAACAAAGGATAAACAATTGACTCATAAATACTCAAGATCTTCATGATCATTCAAGATCATCCAAGATCAATGATCTCTCCTATGTAGAATCTGCTCTCATCAAACCTTCATGACTGAATGTTTTGATTTGCTACCTGAATGTCTCCAAGTGTCCATGCTTCTTATAAAGTTGTAAAAATTTTCTGCAAACAAATCCTTCCCAAGAATCTGTAACTCCTACTTGAAACATAAGTGGAAAAACTTCTCACCTTGAGAACTCCAAAAGCTGCAAGTTGATACTTCATATCTTTCATATTCTACATGGGTGAAATGTGATAGTACCTGCTTGACTTTCTTTTGGCTAACTCCACTTCTCAATCAAGTGATAGGATTTGATGGAACACCTTTTTGAATACAAACATGTATCCAAAAGTCTAGACAATCATAGAAAGTAGATTCTCCATTGACTTGTACATCAACAGTCTGAATTTTCTGAAGTTTTCTGAAAATACTGAATATGAGGTAACCTTTTCCAAACATAAAACCTCAATCCAAGTCTTCAACATCTACTACAAAAAACTCTTTTACCTTAAGAGTTAGATAAAGAAGAAATATACTTCACTACAACTTGTCATAAACCAACTAGCTCTGTATTGACACTCCAAGAATACTTTGAGGGAACATATCAGCTACCTGCTTAAAAAGCTTCAACTAAAACATAACTCATACATATATGAGTCAAACAATATATCTACTGCTTTTCTTTCTCTCAATGCAATTCTTTGTCAAATCTACTAAATCATGACCAAGTTTAATGCAGAACAAGAAACTGCTTCTTCTTGAACACAAGATGTTCTCGTAGACTTGTCTTTGGATGTATAGGATAAAATAGGAAAAGTATATGGAAAATATATGAGAAAAGGAAGCCTTACTTTTCTTTTGGAAATGATGGACTTTCTTCTTGTGCATCTTTCTTCCACCTGATGATGATGTTAACATCTTCAAACTTCTCTTCCATACCTTTTGTTCTCTTCATCTTGAAGTAGCAAGCACTCTTGACCTCTTCAAATGAACTTTTTCTCTTTCTCTAATGCTAAGAGTAAGAGACAAAACAAACATGGTATACAAATGGAAGTGAATATAGAATCATGTTTTATCATCTCCTCATATCTCTGAATCAAAATTCTGTGTCAACTTTCTGAAACGACTAAATTCACCAACCTTTTGTATGAATGATGAATTACCTAGAGTTATCTCTCTAGATACCTTGGCTGAAAAAACTCATCCCATCTCCAAATTTGTCTTCTTAGATAAGCTTTTCTTGCCATGAAAGAGATCTTTCAAAAGTCTCTAGAAAAAAACTCTAGATACCTGTTTTGATGTAGCCTTTAACTTTCAAATCTTCATAACTACTCTTCTAAGACATGACCTGCAAATGATAGTCTGATAGTAGAAACTGATATCTGTGATTTGACGTTGGTCTGATTCCTTCATCTTCTCTAAACCATTGTTCTTCCTTGAATTTGAAGTAGCCTTCTCTTCATCAAGTCTAGGTCTTCAAACAATACTTTTGTAAAGTATTTGCATACTCTTCCAAAAATATTCAACTGCTAACAGATCATCAACTTCATACTCCACACTGATGAATACACATGTAACTGAATTGCCTAATTCTCAAATCTCTACTCATCTGGATTAAGTGTGTATGTCAAATGTCAAATGTTAGAAGATGCTCTTAAATTATATGTTGTAAACCTGGAATTCTGGAAAACCTAGGAATCTAAATGAGCCTTAATGCATTCATGCCAAAGATCTAAAGTTTTGAAACCAAAACCTTACTGCTATGATACCAAATGTTCGAAATGAGGTAGGCCCTTGGCTCATGTCACAGATCCATGGTTCCATAGGTCCAGGATATACAACATAGAATCTAGCAATCTTCAATATTGACAAAACATGATCATACCACAACTTAATCATAAAAATGATGAGACAAAGATAGAGAGAGACTAGACAACATGTGTAAGGTGTTACGTAAGCCATCGCTTACTCATAGTATCATATATACCAATGTTCAATGTACAATGTGGGAGAAAAACTCTCAACCACTCTATGTGATGAGAAATAGATGGAAGAGTGAATGTGCAAATGTAACAAACATATTCAGATGTATGGGCAGAAATCTGAATATACATGAGATGTGTGAACTAATAGGTTATAGAAGAGTGAATATGAGTGACTTAAAGAGGAAGGATTAATGTGAAATTGATCATCAACAAACCCTCATTTAACCTTAGGCTATGGAAGACCCTAAGTCAGATACGTGTGTGAAAAGATCACATACTTAAAAAGTAGCAAAGAATGCTAACAAGTTTGCTACCAGAAATCTTCAAACTCATGTGAATGCACCTTCTCAAACACCTCATCCAAATATGCATAAAGCATATACGTACTGATTCTCTTGTACCTATGTCGAGTAGGACTCCTTCTGATATGGATGCTACTACCTCCATAAACTCCAAGTAGTACCTATGTGCATAAAGAGAATATGTACCTGAATACTTAACATAAGATGTAAATCTTATGTTAAACACCATCCAATGTCTTTGAAGTAGCCCGAAATCTTCATGTAGAAGAAAATCTTCAACTACAACATGTAGATGGCCGATCCTCACCATCAAGCTGCTAATGACCAAGTCTTCTTTCCATGAACAAGAGATAACCTCCTCTCCATGATCTAGAGTGTGAGCACACCCTTCATCTTCTCCAAGAAGAATCTTTAAGAAGAACTCCATAGCTACTCCTCAACATGCTTCAAGTTAGCACCATGGCTGCCCCATGTGCTAGAATAAACACCACCTCTATTGAGGTCCAAGCTTAAGGCTTGTGTTGAAAACTAGGTGAAGGATACTTACAAGTGAGCCCAAGCACTTGTTTATATAGTGAATTCTTCCCTTGAAAAGCTCTTGAATAAAGCACCAATAAAGCACACGATCTGTGATCGCTAATTGATTGTAATCGAAAAGAAAAGATCGAAAGAAATCTAAAACGCATTTGCCGCCTTCGCGATCCCATTTATGAAAAAGTTTGAAAATCTATCTTCGCGTAGCGTCGATCGCAGGACTTGAAGCCTGGTGGGTGGGATAGGAGATCATTGACGCAGCCACGCTGCCAATCGCCACTTAGTTGTACAAGAGTAGTAGAACAACAAATACTCATGCTGTAAAATCTGGAGAAAAGTGGATCAATGGGACATTTTTTCCCAATAGTGGAGGTGGTGGACGAGATTCTAGATCATATGGAGAGAGAGAATCTTTCAAGATGGTATGGATTGCTTTTTCTCTGATTGAAAGGAACCATGCATCTGGATAATTATATAAATTAAGATCAAGACTATAAAACATGCACTACCCTCCATCCACATGATGTATTGTCTTTCTCTATTGAAACAAGAATTTTCATATACCCAAACTTTTTCTCTTCATTTAGTTTGTAGATTCGTGCATACTTTGTTGGAGTTAGACGTCTGTGGAAGCACAAGAACAACACAAGGAAGAAGAAGAAGCTTGGAGCACAACACACAATACTGAATGTATTACCACTAGAATGTACAAAGATAAGTAGCTTGTTAGGGCAATAGGCATATATACAAGTCGAGGGAGAAAACCTCCTGAAGAGGGGAAAAATGCCCCTGACGGTCCTAGTGTGTTCACACACATCACTACCTAAACATATCAACGAATCCCCCCTGGGAGTGATGCGGTGAACAAGGAGTTGGCACTCATGTATAAGGAAGTGCCAAGCTATGTGGAATCAATTCACAAAAGGGAGTAAGCCCAAAGCTTTGTAGAAAGCTTCAAACTTCTCCCTAGGCAGAGCCTTTGTGAAAAGGTCTACAGTGTTCTACCGCATGGGCACATATGCCAAGTTGATCTCTCTAGCAGAGAACCTCTTCTTGACATAATAATAATGCACCTCAATGTACTTAGTGCGAGCATGGAACACTAGGTTCCTCACAACTGCCAATGCGCTCTGACTGTTAGTGAAGATGGTGGTCGCAGAAGTCTGACCATCACCCAAATCAGCCATAAGGCATTTGAGCCATAAACACCCAACAGTTGTTGTGAAAGTTGTCCTATACTTAGCCTCACAAGTGGAAGTGGCCACAGTAGGCTGCTTCTTGCTCAACCAAGATATGCATGAGCTACCAAGCATGAAGCAAAAACCACTAGTGGACACACGAGTGTCATAGCAACCAGCCCAATTAGAGTCTGAAAAAGCATGCAAATTGGGCGGTAGAGATCCTCCCTTGAGATAAAACAACCCAAGTAGCTAGGTACCACTCAAGTAGCAAAAGATGCGCTTAACTGCCTGCCAATGCTTGACACCTGGGCAATGCATAAACCTGCTGATATGTGAGATAGCAAACTGAATATCTGGTCGAGTAATGCATAAGTAAATCAAGCATCCAACAACTTGCTGATAGAGAACAACATCAAATGCATCTCCAACATCATGAAGACTCAATTGTAAACCTGTCTCGATAGGAGTAGCAATAGGTTTACAATCTTCAAGGCCAAAATAGTGCAATAATGTGCCAATATATTTCATTTGACACAAAGCCATTCCACCATCAACGTGCATAAACTGAATGCTCAAATAATGATGCAAATGCCCCAAATCAGACATCTCAAATGAGGCATGTAAATCATCCTTGAAATCAGCAATATGCTTCTCATGAGGACCAATGAGCAGCATGTCATCAACATACGCCACAATGATTAGAAGCACATCATTAGCATGCTTAGCATATAAGGTGCTTTTAGTTGGATTATTCTCAAAACCATGTGTAATCGGATAGGCATGTATCTTTTCATACCAAGCACGTGGTGCTTGCTTTAAACCATATAATGCCTTCTTTAACGTGCACACCTAGTTTTCATGCCCTTTCTACAAAAAGCCACGGGGTTGAAAAACATACATTTCTTCATGCAACTCACCATTCAGAAATGATGTTTTAATGTCCAACTAATGTATATTCCAACCATGATGAGCTGCAAGTGCATACATGCTACTAACAATAGTCATTTAGTTAGTAGGTGCAAAGTTTTCATCAAAATGAAACCCTCTTTCCTGTGCATAACCCTTTGCAACAAGCCTAGCCTAATACCTGTCAACTCTTCCATTAGGTTTATGCTTCAGCTTGTATACCCATTTAGTGCCAATGGCCTTCTTGCGAGCAAGTCACATAAAGACCTGGTACCATTTTTCATGATAGCATCATATTGAGATTGCATTGCAACCATCCAATGTTCAGAATTGTGTGTTTCATCAAAGGAAACAGGGTCAATCTCATAACAGAGATTAGATGCAGCCATATCATAGCAACTTGATGCAAAAGAGGCACTATGAGAGCCTGAACAAGTACGATATGACAAAGGTGCATCTAATTTGCTATCACGCAAAGTCTACACCAGCCATTTTGTCATAGTTTATGCCTCCTCAATAGCAACTCTCTCATCAACAAGTGCATCATGTAAATCTGCATCAGAAATAGAATGATCTACATCATCATATGAAACCAGCAATGGCTAAGAAGTTGCCTCATTAGGACCAGCACTAGCCTGTCCACCTATAAAAAGAGGCAGCAAAGTATCATACATGTCTTTAGAGCTAACAAATGTCTCCTTCGTACATGAAAGTAAAGGCTAAATAGCATCTTCCACAAAAACAACATCACAACTAACCAAAATGTGTTTAGTCCGTGGACGACACAGACGATAGCCTTTGCTTTCAGAATTGTACCCAACAAAAATACATTTTACTGCTTCATCATCCAATTTCTTGTGATGTTGTTCAAGCACTAATGCATATGCTAGACAACCAAAAACACACAAATGAGCAACAGATGGCTTACGACCATGCCAAGCCTCATATGGAGTGATAGACTATAGTGCTTTAGTGGGACACCTATTAAGTACATATGTTGCACACATGATAGCCTCAAGCCAAAAACTAAGTGGTAAAGATTGACACTTGACCATACACCTCTCCATTTCCATGAGTGACCTATTCTTTCATTCAGCAACTCCATTCTGTTGAGGTGTATATGGCACTGTACATTGATGTTTTATCCCACGTTCAGCTAGAAATGCATTAAAGTTAGAAGACATATATTCCTTCCCTCGATTAGGATGGAGGGTGCCCATTTTACATGCTAACACATTTTCAGCCAAAAACAAAAATTGTTTGAAGCACATAAACACTTCAGACTTTTCTTTGAGTGGATATACCCATGCATGCCTCGAAAAATCATCAATGAAAGTCACGAAGTAAAGATAGTTTCCAAAACAAGGTGTCTGCATAGGACCACATACATCACTATGTACAAGCTGCAATTTTTGAGTAGCCCGAATTGAACCATCTTTTGGAAAGGAGGAACGCTACATTTTGCCCAAAATACAACCTTCACAGACATGTTTTCCGGGTGCCTTAAGTTTGGGCAAAGAGGACACAATTTTTTATTTCTATAGGCATAGCAAACTAGCAAAATTCAGATGACCAAAACGTGCAAGCCAAAGCTTTACATTTGACATAGCCTGAGAATCATGAACTACACATTCCCAATCATTCATAGATCTTTCATAGTCTATGAGCTAATAGAGCCCACGACATAAAATGCCAGAAGCAATAATCATGTCGCCATTTGACAGACCATGAACTATACACCTATCGTCAACAAATTTCACAACTAAGCCAATATTGGCTAAGCCCAAAACTGATAATAAATTCTTCTTGATCCCTGTCACAAATAAAGCATATGAAAAAGTGAAAGAACTACCATCAATAGTAGTTAGAATGATCTTACCAACTCCCATGATAGGATAAGAGGACTTGTTGGCGCATATGACAGTATTCCTTGTTGGGGAAGGCTCAAGTGAAGTGAAGAAATTGTGCTGCGAGGTAATATGTTTAGTTGCCCCACTATCAAAATACTAGCAAACATCTGAGTCTACTGCAGACATACACTGCTCATGAGAAGATGGGTCAAAACTGTTAAAAGTCAAGCTTCAAGCTAAAAATTCGTGGGGAATCTTTTATGGACATGTGGAGCAATCAAAGGAAGCCAAAAGCCACGAGATTCCATCAAGAAAAGTCACTCAACCACTCCCCAAGTCATCTCAACTAATTCCTCCAAGTTAGGAGGCTGATTTGGAAAGGTAGTTCCTAGATTTTAGGGGCACACCTCTCACTATAAAAGGAGCATGTATCCCGACTTCTTTTGGGCCATCTTCTTGGAGTTTTAGCTCATGTAAAGTGAGCACTAAGTGCTGGAGTTGTGATAAGCAAGCCCCTTGCTTAAGCAACCCCCTTGCTTGCTTGTTTGTTTTCTTTTAGTAGGCATATCTATGTGTGTGCGCAGGCAGTGTTGCAACTCTCTACCCCTGAGTTGTTAGCATTGGTTCTCCCTCATATGGTATCCATTTGATGTAATTCTTGTCTCATTGGATAGCTATAAGAGTCTATTTTATGCTTACCAATTCTCTGGAGCATTCTCTGAGTAAGCTGGGAGCAACATTCATTTTAGTGAAGTTGTGTGATTGATATCTCTCTCTTTGTGTAGGCTCTGTTGGAAATATTTTGCTCTCTGTTGTAAGGGCTGGTTCTCCTTCTCTATGTATCCATTTGCTATGATTTTGGTGTCATTGGGTAGCTATTAGAGTCCTCTAAAGTTGACATAAGTTTGAGATTCATTCTCTGTATAATCTCTGAGAAAAGTTTGCTGGAGTGAAGTGAGGTCTCTGCTTGACTAGCAGTTGTGAGCATTCAACTAGCTCATGTTGTAGACATTGTTTCTCTTTGTGTAAGCATCCATTTCAAGTGAAATTTGTTTTGTTGGAAAGCCCTTGGTGTCTACTACAGGTCTACAAAAGCTCACTGGAGTTCTCTGCATAAGCTCTGAGTAAGAGCATTTTTGGTGTGCAGAGGTCAAAGAAGGATACATGTGGAGGTCATTCGCGCTTCATCGTTGCTTAGGGGTTGAGATACTTCCCCCATCAGTGGTATCAGAGCATTTGGGCATCTTGGAGGTATCACATACAAGCAAGAAGACATCTTGGAGTTGGTGGTTGAAGAGTTGCATCAACAAAAGCTTCTTGGAGGTAGCTCACATCAAGGGGGAGCTATTCTACTCAAATTTGCAAGAGCACAAGGTGTCCATCTAAGGAAAGCTTTGGATTGAGGTAACCTCAGAGCCTCATTTTCATTTTACACACATTGGAGCATTAGCCAAGGGCTAGGTCAAGTATCAAAGACTAGATATGGGAGACTTCAACACTCAAATTGAAAAGCTAGACAAAGGTAACTATCAACCATGGAGATTTAGGGTCTCCAACTATCTTATGGGCAAGGGCCTTTGGGGGTTGATTAGTGGAAGTGAACCAAGACCTAGGTTGGATGAGAATCCAACCAATGACCAGAGAAGGGCCTTTAGGGAATGGAATGAAAGAGACAAGAGGGTTATCTTTATTCTTTCCCAACACATTAGCAATAGCATGATCGGCCATATCCAAGACCTGGATTCAAGCATGAAGGTATGGGAGACACTTGAAAGGCTTTATTCAACAAGCACCAAAGCAAGGAAGATCCAACTCAAGAATGAGCTCAACAACCTTAGGAAGAGCTCAGGGAGTAGCATAAATGACTACATACTTAAGGTCAAGGAGTTATCAGATGCATTGGGATCCATTGGAAGCCACGTAGACGATGACGATCTTGTGGCTTATACTCTCAATGGTTTGAGAGATGATGAGAAGTGGAAACCCTTTACCACTTCAGTTTATGTAAGGGATAATCTTCCCGATTTTGAGCAATTGGTTGCTCTCATGGTCACCGAAGAAATGAACATAGGTGGAAGTTCAACTAAAAGCAAAGATGCACAAGTTTTCTATGCAGGTAATCAAAGGGGCAAAGGAAGACAAGGACAAGGAAGGGGCAAAGGAAGGTTTGGAGGAAGGCAAGGTCACTCAAGAAATCAAGGACATGACCAAGGCACCTCATCACAAAGAGGGAGAGGAAGATCAAGAGGAAGAGGAGGACGACATCAACAAAACAGGAATCAAGATGGCGAAGGATGTTACATATGTGGCAAGTTTGGCCACTATGCTAGAGATTGCTACCAAGGAGGAAACCAAAGGAACTATAATCAAGGTTCTTCATACAAAGGCCAAGGTAATTATGCTTCTACAAGTTCAGAAAATGACAATCTCTTGATGATGCACATGAATGGGAATTCAAGCAAAGTAGATAACACTTGGTATATTGATAGTGGATGTAGCAACCATATGAGTTGCAATGCTTCTTGGTTTACTAATCTACATGTTCCCAAAGGTAAAGGACATGTAGAAACAGGTGATGATACAGCCCATGAGATCTCCCATGTTGGAGATGTAGCTTTGGATGACAAGGAGGAAGGAAGATGTCTCAAGGATGTCTTGCATGTACCTACCATCACAAAGAACTTGGTGTCCGTTGGGCAAATGGTTGAAAGAGGCTATCAAGTAAGGTTCAACAAAGGTGGATGCTTTGTGGAGAACCCTAAGCAAGGTTACAAGGTCATAGCAAGAGGAAAGAAGCAAGGGAGACTCTTCACTTTGGAGGTAAATTCTCATTCTACTCAACATGTCTACTTCACATATGGAAACAAGAGGATTTCGGAGTTGGACTTGTGGCACAAGAGGATAGGTCACATCAACATACAAAGAATGAAGGAAATGCAATTCAAGAGGCTGGTTGAAGGTCTTCCCAACTTTCAAGGACAAGGTATGAAGCATTTATGTGAATCTTGTCAACTAGGGAAGCAAGCAAGACTTCCATTCAAGAAGAGTGGCTACATAAGCCAACATCCATTGGAGTTGATACATACAGATGTGTGGGGGCCAACGAAAGAGCAATCCATTGGAGGTAACAAGTACTTTGTCACTTTTATAGATGATTGCACAAGGATGGTTTGGGTTTATTTCATCAAAAACAAATCAGATGTGTTTACATGTTTCAAAGCATTCAAGGCAATGGTAGAGAAGGAAACAGGTACATATATCAAGAAGCTAAGGTCCGATGGAGGGGGAGAATATTTCTCAAATGAGTTTTCTGATTTTTTAATGGATCAAGGCATCAAGAGGCAAGTAACATGCAGGTACACACCCCAACAAAACGGAGTAGCAGAGAGAAAGAATAGATACATTGCCGAGATCGCTAGAGCAATGCTTAATGAGATGAATGTACCTAACATGTTTTGGAGTGATGCAGCAAATACCGCCGTGTATCTAATGAATAGGGCTCCTACCTCAGGGATCCATGGCTTGACACCATATCAAGCCTATTATGGTAAGAAACCTGATCTTTCCCACTTGAAGATATTTGGATGTACTTGTTATGTACATGTGCCAAGTGAATTGAGGCACAAGCTACAACCAAAGGCAGAAAAGTGTGTGTTTCTAGGATATTCAAATGATCATAAAGGTTACAGGTGCTTCAACCCAAATACAAAGGACTTGAGGATATCAAGGGATGTAGCATTTGATGAGCTACTCCCTTGGTATAAGAAGTATGATTGTATGCAGGACTATGAAGAAGAAAAGCATGGACATGATGAAGAACAAATCGACCTAGAGCTAAGCGGCCCAAGGTGTTCCATCAATGAAGATAGTTCAAGCATGAACTCACCATGGAGGGGGAGACCTTCATCAAGCTATGAAGCACAATCAATCAACAAAGGCAAAGCAACATTGGTGGAGTTGGATGAAGAAGGTAATGAAGTTGAAGATGATGAAGGACACATGATGGAGAAAGAAGCCACGTCAAAGAAAGAGATCAAGTTCCCAAGGCAAAGGAGGTTTATTCCTCCAAAAGGTGAAGAAAGGAAGTCTTCTAGAGTTAAGTATCCAACTCAAAGGTTTACTTATGATTCATACATGGCAACACATTATGCATATATGAACAAAGTAGTAGAAGATCATGAGCCCGATTGCTATGAAGATGCAAGCAGGTACACCGAATGGAAAGAGGCAATGCAAGAAGAGATCGACGCACTTGAGGAAAATCAAACATGGACTCTAGTGCCCAAGAAGGAGAACATGAAGGTAATAGGTAATAAGTGGGTGTATAAAGTAAAGAGGAATTCAGATGGATCTATTTCTAGGTTCAAAGCAAGATTGGTGGCTAAGGGTTTTGCACAAACCTATGGAGTGGACTTTGAAGAGACATTCAGCCCCGTGGCAAAGATGAGCACCATTAGGACACTCATTGCAATGGCTGCTAGCAAAGGATGGAAGCTCTTCCAATTGGATATCAAGAATGCCTTTCTCAATGGAGACTTGGAAGAAGAGGTATACATGGAGCAACCACTAGGTTTTGTTCATAAAGAGTTTCCACATCATGTTTGTAGGTTGAAGAAGGCACTTTATGGCCTAAAGCAAGCTCCAAGGGCTTGGAACCAAAGATTGGTGGACTATTTGATCAAATGTGGTTACAATCAATGCAAGGCGGATCCATCTCTCTTCATCAAACAAAGAGGAGAACTTGTGGTCTACATGTGTGTGTATGTAGATGATCTTATCATTACAGGTAATGATACAAAGGGCATTGAGGAGATCAAGGCAAAGCTTGGAAAGGAGTTTAGGATCTCTGATCTTGGAGATCATAGGTATTTTCTTGGCATTGAAGTTGTATACAAAGAAGAAGGTATTATGCTCATACAAAGGAAGTATATTCTAGACCTACTTGAGAGGTTTGGGATGCTACATTGCAAGCCTATTTCAAATCCCATGGAAGTTAATGTAAAGCTAAGCTCCATTGATGGAGAGCCATTAGAGGATGTAACTTTGTATCGATCTATTGTAGGCTCTTTCAATTATGCCACAATAACCAGGCCTGACATAGCATATGGAGTTGGAGTGTTATCACAATTTATGCATAGTCCAAGGACTACACACTTGCAAGCTGCAAGAAGAATGTTGCGATATCTCAAAGCCACTATAAATGAAGGATTGTTCTACTCATTTGATGATGATATGCAGGTCAAAGCTTATTCCGATGCCGATTGGGCCGGTTCGAAGGAAGATAGAAGGAGTACAAGTGGTTACCTAGTCATGCTAGGTAGCAAGATCATCTCATGGATTTCAAAGAAGCAACCCACGGTGGCATTATCTTCCACCGAGGCTGAGTATAGAGCTTTGGCTCAAGTCACATGTGAGCTAATGTGGATTAAGAAGTTATTTATGGAGCTTAATTTGCAGGTTGACACATATCCAATTTTTTGTGACAACATGAGTAGCATTCATCTAGCATCGAACCCTGTCTATCATGCTAAAACCAAGCATATTGAAGTGCACTATCACTTCATAAGGGAAAAGGTGATATCCAAGGAAGTTTCAGTACATCATATTGGTACTAAGGACCAAGTTGCGGACATGTTTACAAAGGCTTTGGATGGGATGAAGATTTCAAAATTCAAGCAATGCATCAACATGAAGGAGCTTGGATGAGGATGAAGAATTGAAGCTTGAGGGGGAGTGTTAAAAGTCAAGCTTCAAGCTAAAAATTCGTGGGGAATCTTTTATGGACATGTGGAGCAATCAAAGGAAGCCAAAAGCCACGAGATTCCATCAAGAAAAGTCACTCAACCACTCCCCAAGTCATCTCAACTAATTCCTCCAAGTTAGGAGGCTGATTTGGAAAGGTAGTTCCTAGATTTTAGGGGCACACCTCTCACTATAAAAGGAGCATGTATCCCGACTTCTTTTGGGCCATCTTCTTGGAGTTTTAGCTCATGTAAAGTGAGCACTAAGTGCTGGAGTTGTGATAAGCAAGCCCCTTGCTTAAGCAACCCCCTTGCTTGCTTGTTTGTTTTCTTTTAGTAGGCATATCTATGTGTGTGCGCAGGCAGTGTTGCAACTCTCTACCCCTGAGTTGTTAGCATTGGTTCTCCCTCATATGGTATCCATTTGATGTAATTCTTGTCTCATTGGATAGCTATAAGAGTCTATTTTATGCTTACCAATTCTCTGGAGCATTCTCTGAGTAAGCTGGGAGCAACATTCATTTTAGTGAAGTTGTGTGATTGATATCTCTCTCTTTGTGTAGGCTCTGTTGGAAATATTTTGCTCTCTGTTGTAAGGGCTGGTTCTCCTTCTCTATGTATCCATTTGCTATGATTTTGGTGTCATTGGGTAGCTATTAGAGTCCTCTAAAGTTGACATAAGTTTGAGATTCATTCTCTGTATAATCTCTGAGAAAAGTTTGCTGGAGTGAAGTGAGGTCTCTGCTTGACTAGCAGTTGTGAGCATTCAACTAGCTCATGTTGTAGACATTGTTTCTCTTTGTGTAAGCATCCATTTCAAGTGAAATTTGTTTTGTTGGAAAGCCCTTGGTGTCTACTACAGGTCTACAAAAGCTCACTGGAGTTCTCTGCATAAGCTCTGAGTAAGAGCATTTTTGGTGTGCAGAGGTCAAAGAAGGATACCTGTGGAGGTCATTCGCGCTTCATCGTTGCTTAGGGGTTGAGATACTTCCCCCATCAAAAACTGCAAACAGTAGTAAACACCCGTTCTTCATTCTACACAAGATTAGTAGACTTTGTTTTCGGTGTAGAGGCCTTTGCAACAACCATTCTGGCCTCTTTCTTCTTTGCCTCTTTAGCAACCAATTTTGGATAGCTCGTAATGATATGATCATTTTCTTTACAGTATTTGCAAAATAATTTCTACTTTTCTGACTTTTTCTCATCTTTGTCTTCTTTCTTCGAATGTGTAGCATTTGTAGATTTCTGCTTACTAGTAGAAGAGCTCCATTTTCCTTTGCCCTTTTGACTAGCCAAGAAAGCTTGATCTACAACACACATAATGGACCTGTTCTACCTAGACTGATCTTCTGGCAATAGAGCAGAAACTAACTCTTCAAATGATAGGGAATTTGGATTGGCTTTCATCATCAAACAAAGAGTAGAAGCAAAACTTTGATATGAGTCAGGAAGACCATTCAGAACGGTCTGCACAAGTGAGCTATCTAGTATAACTTCATCAGCAGAGATCAATTGTTCCTTCAAATCCTTGATCTTTGTCAGAAAAATATACATAGAATCACCTTCATTCATATGCTCACTCTCCAACTGTTCTCGGAGGTAAGCAGCACGAGCCTCATTCCTAGCTTGGCACAATGTGGTAAGTGTATCCCAAGCATCCTTAGTTGTTCTACAAGAGCGAATGTGAGGAATAATGGCATGTTTGATAGACAAGGCTATCAATGCATGTGCCTGAGCATCTCTACCATCCCAATGGATTTGCTCTACAGTAGGTGCAGCACAAACCGAAGCATGAACATGAATCTAAAATATATCACCATCTTCGACACCATCTCCATCAACTTCAGTACCTGTATTTGCAGTACCTGTATTTGCAGGTGTAACAGGATGTCTTTCAACACCCTGCATAATATTCCATAGTGCTTTTGCGACCAATACATGATGCATTATGTAAGCCCACAATGGGTGATTTGTACCATCCAACTTATCATCAACAACCAACATACGAAATACATCACTGCTTTCAACCATGGCCATTGACTAAAATACCCTGATGCAAAAAAATGACTATATCTAAAAACGTTGAACACAACTACCCTGATAAGTTTTCTAAACCTGTAGTAGAGTTTGAGATGCTTATATTGGAAAACTAAAACCTGTATATATCTTTGGCACATAAAGATGAAATAGCCTGCACAAGCTCTACAATAGTGCATTCGGAGGCCGAAACGAGCTCAGAACATGATTTTTGCATTACAAAGAAAAGTCGTTTTGATCTCTGAAACACCCTGAGTATGCTCACCAAATTTTGTGCAATTTTGAGACTGTAACGGGAGAGGTGTAGACGACACCCTAGATGAAGCAGTAACCTACTCTGATACCAATTTTGGAGTTAGACGTCTTCAAAAGCACGCGAACAGCACAAGGAAGAAGAAGAATCTTGGAGCACAACACACAATACTGAATGTATTACCACTAGAATGTACAAAGATAAGTAGCCCATTAGGGCAATAGGCGTATATACAAGCCGAGGGAAAAAAGCCTCCTGAAGAGGGAACAAAATGCCCCGGCGGTCCTAGTGTGTTCACACACATCACTACCTAAACATATCAACATACTTCTCATCAATGTCCATTTTCAAAACCTTCGCAACACTGCAAAGCTACAAAACTATCAAAATGCATGCAATGGTGATACAGTAGAGCATTGGAAGTGTACTAGAACTTATAGTTTGCAATTGCCATACTATGATTGAAGAAAATTCATAAACAAGGCTTGATATTCATTAAAATCAATAATAATAAGACTCCAATGATTGGAAATGTAACTCACACTTGTCAATAAAACTTCAACCTTAGGAAAAGAATGATTTATATGGAATATATAAATGAAAACTTACTTTTCAATATATTCTACTTCCTCACTAAAACCCTTGAGAAAATGACCAATTTCTCCATGCTTGAATAGTATACATTGAGTCACAAGGGGATCCAAGATAAAGACCTTCCTTGAGACCAAATCTTCACATTGCTTGAGTAGGAACCTACAATATGAAACCAAAACCAGATGCATCAAGGAGGCTTTTAATTATTGAAAAAATGATGAGCATATTATGGCCATAAGACAATACATGAGAGCTATGTTGACTATACTGTCAGAGATCTCAACATTGAAATCTTTCAACATTTTGTTGTCTTTAGGCCTTATGTCAAGCATGTAGTCTTCCTCCCATGGCGTTGAAACATTCACAATAACCTGGCCATGTGCTTTCTTAAGAAGCTGTGAATTTGCTTTTCTCAACCTATGAATGTCCTCAATGATAACAACTTCTTCTCACAATAAATTCTTCTTTCGCTTCTCCTCCTCAGGTTTTGTTGCATTTCTTCTTAAATGTTCAATTTTTACTCTAGGTGGCTTAGGATTTCTTGTTGGAGGTATATTGAGAATATCAAAGAATTTCTCATCATGTATGTCAAGAGGTATAATGGCTTTATCAAACTTATATCTAAGCCTCAACACAAGTGTCATTCTATGACAATGTGCTACACATAAGTAAGCATTGTTGAGATATCAAGCTCAACATGTGATGATCCAGGATGACACGTACCAGTTTTTCGTTTCTCTGACATGTATAGTGGTCACGCCGGTATATGTCAGGGATACTTTATTGAGCTTTATTAGATTTATCTACCGAGAGTGATGGAACATTTGTTTCTTGCCAGCTCACTCATTCGCAGACATTAGGTTTTTCCTTATGTATTGGTCTTTATATATTGCACTTGTTGTATTCTTGTTTTTAGGTCATTCTTGTACATTCCTTTTATGTAATAGAAGAAGAAGATCATTCTTCCTTGCCTCAATCTGTGTGTGTGCTTCTCCTTGAGAGTGAGAGTGTGTGTGTGAGCTCTCTTCCTTATCTCCTTCCTCGTGACATGGTATCAGAGCCAGCGTGGCTGTAGAGAGCTCGTGGAGAAGGTGACGGTGAAGACTCCGCGGCAAGGCGTGGAGAAAACACGATTTCACAAACGGCCTCCGTTTGCTACGAAAATCGCCGTGAAGGTAGAAGACCTCAAAATATTTATGAGAATTATCCCTTTAGGATCACTTGTTTTTGTCAGATCGAAGTTTTGGAGCCATCTCGACCTCCGTTTCGAGCCCGCAAGGTAGGGCCCACAAAAAAACCAGGTTAGTTTCAGAAACCGTAACTTGCGTTGTGTTCGGCGACACTCATATATTCCAGATCCAGAATTTCGCGATTCCGTATACTGTTGATACACGAAAACTGTGTTTTTCTGAGATCAAACTGTCACGTCATAGTGCAACAGTGTTCAAGCAGAAGTGATGCTTGTAGTGTGTTGCGGTGTTGTGAATTGTTGCAGAAATGGCAAACGCAGATGGAATGAGTCAGCTTATGAGCGATAAGCTGGACAAGAACAACTTCCATGCTTGGAGATTCAGAATGACGAATTTCCTGATGGGAAAAGGCTACTGGAAGTACATCGAAGGAGAGAATGAAAATGCTCCGCAGTTACCAGAAAGGAATCGGATTGCAGAACAGTTAAGAGCATATGAGGAATGGAATCAAGGAGCACGAAAGGCAATGTATTGTCTATCTGTTAGCATACAGGATAGAATGATTGGACACATACAGGATGCCAAGGCTCCAAAAGAGGCTTGGAATAGTTTGGTCACTTTGTACGAGACCAATACAAAGGCACGGAAATTGCAACTCAAGAACGAGCTGCATACATTGGAGAAAAAGAGCATGTCGGTAAGTGACTACACTCTAAAAATCAAAAGCATATGTGAGTCACTTGCATCTATTGGCATGAATATAGATGATGATGATAAGGTGGAAGTGTGCCTTCGTGGTTTAGGAGCTGCATATAAGCAGTTCAGAACTTCTATACAGACCAGGGAAAATATTTTGAATTTTGCTGATTTGGTATCTATGCTGATTATTGAAGAAAAGAATCTTGGTGAGGACTCAAACTCCCAAGGAAAGCCCAGTTTTGAGCAGGTATTCTACTCTGGCAGAGGAAGAGGCAGAGGTAGAGGTTTTGGAAGTGGAAGCAGAAACAGTAACCAAGACCAAGGTCAACAACAAAATCATGCAGGAGGAAGAGGACAGTTTCGAGGCAGGGGGAGCCAAAGAGGTCGCAGAAATTTCCAAAGAAATGATTCAGGTAATGATAGTAAAGGATGTTGGAATTGTGGTAAACCTGGACACTTTGAACGTGATTGAAGGTTAAAGAATCAAAATAGCAGAAGGCAGCAAAACAACTATGCATCCACAAGTGCAGATGATTCTGAGAAGCTGTTTATGGTTCAACATCACATGATGAATACGATGTCTGCTGGTGTTTCAAAATCGAATGATAATGTCTGGTATGTTGATTCAGGTGCTTCAAATCACATGACCAGTCATGCAGAATGGTTTAGTAGTTTGCAAAAAATGCCAGTTCCTGCATATGTTGAAACAGGTGATGATACATCGCATCCTATTGAGCATACAGGAAACATAACATTGTCTATGGAGGACGGAAAGGTAAAACATCTCGCTGATCTGCTGCATGTTCCAAATATAACGAAGAATCTGGTTTCTGTTGGACAAATGGTTGACCAGGGATTACAAGTCAGGTTCAATGTTGATGGATTATATGTAGAAGAGTACAAGCAGGATGGACGACTGGTTGCCAAAGGAAACAAAGTGGGTAGGATGTTCACCTTAAATGTGAAGATTCCTGAAATGAATGTAGCCATGTTTGCAAAAGGTGCAGGAGTTATTGCAGATCTAGAGATATGGCACAAAAGGATTGGACATGCAAACTTGCAAAGGCTGAAAATGATGCAGTCAAAGGAGATTGTCCATGGACTACCAAATTTCAAACTTGCAGAAATGCAAAAGGTATGTGCAGCATGTCAATTTGGTAAACAGTCAAGAGCATCATTACCACATGACAAGCATGTTAGTGAGAATGTACTAGAAGTAGTACATACAGATATTTGGGGTCCAGCAAAGACCACGTCTATGGGCGGTTGCAGGTTTTATGTTACCTTCATTGATGATCATACACGCAAAGTATGTGTATATTTCATGAAAGAGAAGAGCGAGGTGTTCACTCACTTCCAGAATTTTAAAGCTATGGTGGAAAAGCAGACACGGAAGTACATTCAGACATTAAGATCTGATGGAGGAGGTGAATACATGTCAAATAAGTTCAGCAGTTTTCTAAAAAATCATGGAATTCGGCGTCAGTTTTCATGTAGGTACACACCACAACAGAATGGTGTTGTTGAATGCAAAAATAGAGATATTGCAGAAATAGCAAGAGCCTTGATGGCTGACAAGAATATGCCTCATTGTTATTGGGCAGAAGCTGTGCATACTGTTGTATACATCATGAACAGAACTCTGACTGCTGCTGAACATCAAGTTACACCTGAAGAGAAGTTTACAGGTAAAAAGCCAAACTTATCACATCTAAAAGTTTTTTGTTGTATTGCATATGTACATGTTCCAGATGAGTTGAGGATGAAGCTTGATCCGAAAGCAGAAAAATGTGTCTTCATTGGATATTCCCTTGAGCAAAAGGGGTACAAATGTTATAACCCACTCACACGATAGGTGTAGGTGAGCAGAGATGTGGTATGTGATGAAATGTCAAGCTTCTATGCATGCCAAAGAAGGACTGAATCTTGAACCAAATGACAAAGAAAATGCTGAAAAATCTAGTGCAGAATCTCAAGTTTTGAGTGGACCGGATGCATCACCAAGCAATAGTTCCAACTCAAATCCATAGAGTGGAAGATTGCGTGGAAATTTCAGTCCAGCAAATTCATCAAATACATCCAAGAAAGGTAAAGAAAAGCTTTCTGCTGGTAGTAAAACAGGTGCAGGTTATGAAGACGTTGATGGAGATTCAAGCGGTTCAAAAAAGAGTCTTGATGAGGAACTTGGATTGCCCTCTGTGAAGACTCCGGGAGTAAGAAGGGCACATGCAGATGAAACAAGAAGAAGTGACCCAGGACCAAGAAGATCTGGGAGGATGCGTAATTCAGTGCAACGATTGACATATGATAGTTACATGGCTCGCCATTGTGCCTACATGACAAAGGTAATACAAGATGCTGAACCTTCTTGTTTTGAAGATGCAATTGGTAATGCTGATTGGGAAAAAGCTATGGATGAGGAGATGGATGCACTTTATGGAAATGATACATGGAAGCTGGTTCCATTGCCGCAAGGAAAGAAATCCATAGGCTGCAAATGGGTTTACAAGGTAAAGCATAATGCTGATGGTAGCATAAGCAGGTATAAAGCACGATTGGTAGCTAAAGGTTATGCACAGACATATGGCATTGATTATGAGGAAACATTCAGCCCTGTAGCTAAAATGTCTATTGTCAGAACACTTGTTGCATTAACTACAGCAAAAGGATGGACTTTGCATCAGATGGATGTGAAGAATGCTTTCCTACATGGTGAGTTACAGGAAGAAGTATATATGGACCAGCCACAAGGATATGAAGATTCAAAGCATCCAGAATATGTTTGCATGTTGCAAAAGGCTTTGTATGGGCTGAAGCAAGCTCCACGTGCATGGCATGCAAGGATTGCTGATTACTTAACCAGCATTGGGTTTTCTATGTGTGATGCAGATCATTCACTATATGCAAGGAAGGCTGATGATGGCATCACTATTGTGGCTATTTATGTTGATGATATGATTGTAGGTGGTGATAATGAAGAAAGCATCAAAGAGGTAAAGAAACTTCTTATGCAGGAATTTGACATGAAAGATCTTGGTGTGCTGCGCTATTTCTTAGGCATTGAGTTTATACATACAGAAACAGGTATATGGATGTCGCAAAGGCAATATGCCTTGAATATGCTGCAAAAGTATGGCCTACTATGTACAGGAAAATTGTGGGAAGTCTTATATATCTTACAATTACAAGGCCTGATTTAAGCTACACTGTTGGACTTGAAAGTCAGTTTATGCAGGTTCCCAGGAAGCCACATTTGGATGCTCTGAGGTGCACTCTACGTTATGTGAGTGCTACTTTGGATTATGCATTGTTTTATGAAGCTGGTGTAGATTTGCAGGTTCATGGATACACCGATGCAGATTGGGCTGGTAGTACTCCAGATAGAAGATCTACTAGTGGCTTTCTTTTCACACTTGGAGGTGCAGCTATTACATGGAGCAGTAAGAAGCAACCCACTGTTGCTTTGTCGAGTACAGAGGCTGAGTACAGAGGTGCTGCAATGGCAGCATGTGAGGCATCATGGCTGGAGATGTTACTTGCAGATTTAGGTGTGGAAGTGCAAAAGCCTATCACTATCTATTGTGATAATCTTAGCAGCATACAGTTAGCATGCAACCCTGTGTTCCATGCTAGAACAAAGCATATCGAGGTACATTATCACTTCATCAGAGAGAAGGTATTAGTAGGTGATATTGATCTTGTTTATGTGAGAACAGATGAGTAGGTTGCTGATATTTTCACCAAAGCACTTGGAGCTGAGAAGTTGAAGAAGTTTCGGAAGATGCTTGGATTACAGGATATGGCGTTGAGCTTGAGGGGGAGTGTTGAGCTATCAAGCTCAACATGTGATGATCCAGGATGACACGTACCAGTTTTTCGTTTCTCTGACATGTATAGTGGTTACGCCGGTATACGTCAGGGATACTTTATTGAGCTTTATTAGATTTATCTACCGAGAGTGATGGCACATTTGTTTCTTGCCAGCTCACTCATTCACGGACATTAGGTTTTTCCTTATGTACTGGTCTTTATATATTGCACTTGTTGTATTCTTGTTTTTAGGTCATTCTTGTACTTTCCTTTTATGTAATAGAAGAAGAAGAAGAAGATCATTCTTCCTTGCCTCAATCTGTGTGTGTGCTTCTCCTTGAGAGTGAGAGTGTGTGTGTGAGCTCTCTTGCTTATCTCCTTCCTCATGACAAGCATCACTCATAAAAATCAATTGCAAAATCTTCTATTGCCTCTTGCAAGCAGAAAAGAGCCTTGGTTTTTGATTTGATGTTTGTGAATGAAGTTATCTTCATCATTGAGCAGAGATTGGTGGAAATCTCTTTCGCGACTCTCATCAATGGAAGTCTTGTGATGAGGAGTCCCACAAACTTTTGAGCTCTTCTACTTTCTATCAATGATTTCACATGGTACTTAACCCTTTTCTTTGAATTTCCCTTCTAAGGATCACCTTGATTCTAGTTATTTTTTGTCTTTGGAGTAGGTCCTTGGCTCTCTAGAACAAGTCCTCAGTAGTGTATAACTTGCTAGTTGTCTTCTTTGTCCTAGCCATGATCTGTTGAAAAAGGTTTGAAAGGAGGATCAAACATATGGATGTGGGAGAACACAACAAGAAAACCAAGAATTCAAGAGATGAACAATTCAAGCTAATATGGCCATCCAAGAATTTCAAATTGTTTTAGTCGCTTGAATCGGTCATATCAAATGATTGGAGCTCTAAGCTAGAATCATATGAATCCTATGAGATCTCTAGAATAAATTCTCTATTATAACTTAGAACCAAAATAATTCTTAAACAGGTTTTTGACTGCACATGACCAATTCAAGCGATTATGTCCATCCAAAAATATTCAATTCCTCGTATCACTTGAATAGATTGTGTCAAACAATTCCAAGTTCTCAATATCATTCATGTGAATTCCATCTAATCTTGAACTAATATTTCTCTCTTATACCTAAGAAAATAGTTCTTAAACAAGTTTTGATTGCAAATGAACACTTCAAGCAATTACATCAATCCAAAAATATCTTGTTCCCCCTTATCACTTGTATCGATCGTGTTAAACAATCCAACATCTTAGTTCATTCATGTGAATTCCATGCAATCATTGAAGTAATGTGTCTCTCTAATACATTAGAAAACAAAAAATAGTTTCAACATCTAAGTTTCATCCAAGTGGATTCCATGAAATCTTGAAGTTATCTTTCTCTCTTATAGTTAGAAAACAAAGAATAGTTATAATAGGTTTTTGACTACACATGACCGATTCAAGTGGTTACGTCCATCCAAAACTCTTTGGTTCCCCTAATCGCTTGTATCGATCATGTACAAAATTCCAACACAAGAAGGATATTACCTTGCACACCAAGAGATGTCAATGAGAAGAGGCATGAGAAGGCTTTGCAGAGGAGGCTTGGAGAATGAAAACTATGAGAAGTGAGGGGTAGCAGGCATGTCACAAAAAAAATGGCACAAATAAAGTGAGGAGGTTATATAGGTCTCTAGGTTGGGTTGATTGTTGGTGCCACATGGCATCCTCTAATTGGTTCACATCATTTCACCATTGCAAATTCTTGATTGGTCCACATAGTTTGACCATTTACAATTTCAAGGTTGGATTGCCATGTGTTGCATGCTCATTGTTCCACATCATTTGATCATTGCTCTCCCCTGTTCTCCTATAAATATCCATGGCCTTGGTCTTTTCCCATTTTCTACCTTCAACAAATTTTTGCATACATACTCTACCACTCGTACCTCAAATCTGATACATGGCTGATTCAAGTGATTATGCCAGTTTGACCATCTTTGACTGCCTCTATTAGCTTGCATCGGTCATTTGTTGCATAAAAAGAAAGAGTGTTGATTACTTTAGAGATGGAAGAGAAGAATCCAATTCTTCGTACCTCTCCATTTGAGAAACTACTAGATTTCATGGTTCAAGAGAGGTTGAGGGTGAACCATTTTCCAGATGCAATGAAAATTTTAAATCCCACTTTTGATTTTGAAGCACTTGTGGAGAAGACTAAGGGATTTCTTATGGATAAATGGGAGAGTTTCTTGAAGAAAGGTGTTGGTAGAAGCCAAGGCAGTCAAGGCCTTATGAGATAGGGAAGCCACCAAAGGGAGTCAAAACAAAGGCAGAGCCAAGCAAGACCAAGCAGGTAGAGTAGTCAATGAAGATATGGCAAGTAGGCCACATAATTTTTCAAGGAGAAATATTTTCCAAACCGTGATTTTAGTCACTTCCCACCAATGCAAATACCCTTTTTTATCATTCCTAATCCATTTTGTGCAAGACAAGGATTCCTTGAGCTTGAGGATATTAGAAATAGCTACATACCAATTTCATAATTTTTAGACCCCATTTGAGTCCCCAAATAAGCCTTGGAACCTAATTTTTAACTAGGCTAGACACTAGGTCTGGATAGGGCCAAAATCTAGTCAAAAATTATAAAAAGAGCTAGAGAGCTCATTTTTGGGGTTGTCTTGTTAGAGATTTGAGCTTTTTTAAGAGAATTCTTGACTAATAGAAAGCACTCCATTGACTCTTTGTTCTTTCCGTGTGTGCACGTCTGGGTGTATGTGTGTGCATGTGTGTGTGTGTGCATGTGTGTGTGTGCATGTGTGCATGTATGTGTGTGCATGTTAGTGTGCTTCTCACTCATGCACTTATGCCATCACTTACTCTTGGTCATCATACCAGTCCTCACATCTCCACGGATTGACATTTATGAGGTGGATCTCCTCATGTTGGTACTTGCCATTGTTGGAGGAGATGGTGGTAGTCTTCAAGAGATGAAGTGGTGTTGCTTGATCTTGTTTATATGAGGCATTGGCTTCGTGCCACTTACTAATCCCCACAATCCTTTGCCCATGAGGTAGTTGCTAACTCTAAATTTCCATGGTTGATAATTGCCTTTCTCTAACGTTTCTATTTGTGCATTATAATCAGCCATACTGAGCTCTAAGATGCTCCTCTAGCTTCTGCTCAAGTTTTGGAATGCTTTAGAAAGTTTGGATATTGCCTTTTAATAGCTTCTCCCTTGCTAATCTTCGACTAGTTGAGATCTCGATCGATGTAGCCCCCTTTCGATGTCTTCTTGCTTTGATAAGCCCTCCATGTGCTTCCACGAGTTGTCTGGATTCCTTCAAGTCTTCAATATTATGCCCACCGATGTCTCCATGCCTCCAAAATGGTTCTGATACTACTGAGGTGGGATGATTCTAACACCCCAATGCAACAATGGAAGATGGCTGCCCTCCACTAGGTCCACAAGCAGTGATATATGCTCACTATTCTGAAATTTTCTCTAGCTCAGTACACAAACTTAAAATGAAATTTTGAAACCTTATAGTAGAAAATAAGAGCTACCCAAGAAGCTTTAAATTATCCAAAATAGATATTCCATCTAGGAGAACCACCCTCTGCAAAACCGGCTACCTGTTTACAACACTCTATGCCTCTGTGCATAGATATACCTTCACAAAGATTGTGATTTCTCATAACTCACTCAGCCAAATAACTTGCAACGTTGGAAAAGTTTAGGGCACTATATGAGAAAGCAAATGAAGCTTGAAATCAATGAAAATGAGTACAAAACAGAGCAAACAATGCTCTGCAACATGGTACAATCAGATTTGGAAAAACCTAACTACACCTCTAGCTAGAGAGGAGCAAAATCATGAGAAAATGAGGTAAGCAAGCAAGGGGCCTGCTTGCTGGAGAGCTAACTACCCACCAATCAATTTAGGTGCACGTTTTGGTGGCTGATTTGATGACATTTGAACTTGATTGATTTTGGTGGAGCTTCTAACTTTATTCCATGACTTTGGGTCCTCTTTTTTTATTGGCCCACTTGCAAAACTCATGGTTGAGCCTTTTCACATGATTGAGACTTGATTTTCAACAAATGATAGTGCACTTCAATGTGCTTAGTCCTTGCATGATATACATGATTAGCAGCCAGCTGAAGTGAAATAGTGTTGTCTCCAAAGATTATTGGAGTGTAAGAGTGTATCTCAAAATCTGCATATAGTTGCTTAAGCCACATAGCTTCTTGAGTTGCATTTGTCAAACCTCTATATGATGCTTCTGTGGAAGATAAGGCCACAGTTGGTTGCCTCTTAGATGACCATGATATGAGCTTTGAACCTGCAAAGGATAGGTACCTTGAAGTGCTCCTCTTATCATCCTTGGAGCGAGCATAATCTGCATCAGAATACATCTTTATATCTATGTCAGAAGTGAAGGGATAGAACAACCCTTCATTCATTGTACCCTTTAGATATGTAAGTGAAGGAGATAAGGAAGAGAGCTCACACACACACTCTCAGTCTCAAAGTGAAGCACACACACAGATTGAGGCAAGGAAGAATGATCTTCTTCTTCTTCTATTACATAAAAGGAATGTACAAGAATGACCTAAAAACAAGAATACAACAAGTGCAATATATAAAGATCAGTACATAAGGAAAAACCTAATGTCCGCAAATGAGTGAGCAGATGTGCCATCACTCTCGGGAGATAAATCTAATAAAGCTCAATGACGTGTCCCTGACATATACCGACGTGACCACTATACATGTCAGAGAAACGAAAAACTGGTATGTGTCATCCTAGATCATCACATGTTGAGCTTGATATCTCAACACTCCCCCTCAAGCTCAACCCCATATCCTGTAATCCAAGCATCTCCCGAAACTTCTTCAACTTCTCAGCTCCAAGTGCTTTGGTGAAAATATCAGCAACATGCTCATCTGTTCTCACATAAACAAGATCAATATCACTTGCTAATACCTTCTCTCTGATGAAGTGATAATGTACCTCAATATGCTTTGTTCGAGCATGGAAAACAGGGTTTTGTGCTAACTATATGTTGCTAAGATTATCACAATAGATAGTGATAGGCTCTTGCACTTCCACACCTAAATCTGCAAGTAACATCTCCAGCCATGATGCCTCACATGCTGCCATTGCAGCACCTCTATACTCAGCCTCTGTACTCGACAAAGCAACAGTGGGTTGCTTCTTACTGCTCCATGTAATAGTTGCACCTCCAAGTGAGAAAAGAACGACACTAGTAGATCTTCTATCTGGAGTACTACTAGCCCAATCTGCATCAGTGTATCCATGAACCCGCAAATCTACACCAGCTTCATAAAACAATGCATAATCCAAAGTAGCACTCACATAACGTAGATTGCACCTCAAAGCATCCAAATGTGGCTTCCTAGGAACCTACATAAACTGACTTTCAAGTCCAACAGTGTAGCTTAAATGAGGCCTTGTAATTGTAAGATATATAATACTTCCCACAATTTTCCTGTACATAGTAGCATTTTCCAATGCTTCACTTGATGTAGTATCCAACTTCAAATTCTGATCTAATGGCATAGAAATTGGCTTACAACCAGCCATACCATACTTTTGCAGCATATTCAAGGCATATTGTCTTTGTGACATCCATATACCTGTTTCTGTATGTATAAACTCAATGCCCAAGAAATAGCGCAACACACCAAGATCTTTCATGTCAAATTCTTGCATAAGAAGTTGCTTTACCTCTTTGATGCTTTCTTCATTATCGCCACCTACAATCAATTCATCAACATAAATAGCCACAATTGTGATGCCATCATCAGCCTTCCTTGCATATAGTGAATGATCTGCATCACACATAGAAAACCCAATGCTGGTGAAGTAATCAGCAATCCTTGCATGCCATGCACGGGGAGCCTGCTTCAGCCCATACAAAGCCTTTTGCAACCTGCAAACATATTCAGGATGCTTTGAATCTTCATATTCTTGTGGCTGGTCCATATATACTTCATCCTGTAACTCACCATGTAGGAAAGCATTCTTCACATCCATCTGATGCAAAGTCCATCCTTTTGCTGTAGCTAATGCAACAAGTGTCCTAACAGTAGACATTTTGGCTACAGGGCTGAATGTTTCCTCATAATCAATGCCATATATCTGTGCATATCCTTTAGCTACCAATCGTGCTTTATACCTGCTTATGCTACCATTAGCATTATGCTTTACTTTTTAAACCCATTTACAGCCTATGGGTTTCTTTCCTTGCGGCAATGGAACCAGCTTCGATGTATCATTTCCATAAAGTGCAGCCATCTCCTCATCCATAGCTTTTTCCCAATCCGCAATTCCAATTACATCTTCAAAGCAAGAAGGTTCAGCATCTTGTATTACCTTGGTCATGTAGGCAAATGACAAGCCATATAACTGTCATACGTCAATCGTTGCACTCAATTCCTCATCCTCCCAGATCCTCTTGGTCCTGGGTCACTTCTCCTTGTATCATCTCCATGTACCCTTCTTACTTTTGGAGTCTTTAGAGAGGGCAATCCAAGTTCCTCATCAAGACTCTTTTCTAAACCGCTTGAATCTCCATCAACGTCTTCAAAACTTGCACATGTTTTATGACCAGCAGAAAGCTTTTCTTTACCTTTCTTGGATGAATTTGATGAATTTGCTGGACTGAAATTTCCACGTAATCTTCCACTCCATGGATTTGAGTTGGAACTATTGCTTGGTGATGCATCCGGTCCACTCAAAACCTGAGATTCTACACTTGATTTTTCAGCATTTTCTTTCTCATTTGGTTCAAGACTTAGTCCTTCTTTGGCATCTACATAGAAGCTTGACATTTCATCAAATACCACATCTCTGCTCACCTTTACCTATCGTGTGAGTGGGTTATAACATTTATATCCCTTTTGCTCAAGGGAGTATCCAATGAAGACACACTTTTCTGCTTTTGGATCAAGCTTCATCCTCAATTCATCTGGGACATGTACATATGAAATAAAGCCAAAAACTTTCATATGTGATAAGTTTGGCTTTTTACCTATAAATTTCTCTTCAGGTGTAACTTGATGTACAGTAGTAGTCAAAGTTCTGTTCATGATGTATACAGCAGTATGCATAGCTTTTGCCCAATAACAATGAGGCATATTCTTCTCAACCATTAAGGCTCTTGCTATTTCTGCAATATGTCTATTTTTTCGTTCAGCAATGCCATTCTGTTGTGGTCTGTACCTGCATGAAAACTGACGTCGAATTCCATGATTTCTTAGAAAACTGTTGAACTCATTTGACATGTATTCACCTCCTCCATCAAATCTTAATGTCTGAATGTATTTCCCTATCTACTTTTCCACCATAACTTTAAAATTCTGGAAGTGAGTGAACACCTCGCTCTTCTCTTTCATGAAATATACCCATACTTTGCGTGTATGGTCATCAATGAAAGTAACATAAAACCTGCAACCACCCATAGATGTGGTCTTTGTTGGATCCCAAACATATGTATGTACTACTTCTAGTACATTCTCACTAACATGCTTGTCATGTGGAAATAATACTCTTGACTGTTTACCAAATTGACATGTTGCACATACCTTTTGCATTTCTGCAACTTTGAAATTTGGTAGTCCATGGACAATATCCTTTGACTGCATCAGTTTCAGCCTTTGCAAGTTTGCATGTCCAATCCGTTTTTGCTATATCTCTATATCTGCAATAAATCCTAAACCTTTTGCAAACATGGCTACATTCATTTCAGGAATCTTCACGTTTAAGGTGAACATCCTACCCACTTTGTTTCCTTTGGCAACCAATCGTCCATCCTGCTTGTAATCTTCTACATATAATCCATCAGCATTGAACCTGACTTGTAATCCCTGGTCAACCATTTGTCCAAGAGAAATCAAATTCTTTGTTATATTTGGAACATGCAACACATCAGCAAGATGTTTTTACCTTCCCGTCCTCCATAGACAATGTTATGTTTCTTGTATGCTCAATAGGATGCGATGTATCATCACCTGTTTCAACATATCCAGAAACTAGCATTTTTTGCAAACTACTAAACCATTCTGCATGACTGGTCATGTGATTTGAAGCACCTGAATCAACATACCAGACATTGTCATTCGATTTTGAAACACCAGCAGACATCGTTTTCATCATCTGATGTTGAACCATAAATAGCTTCTCAGAATCATCTGCACTTGTGGATGCATAGTTGTTTTGTTGCCTTCTGTTATTTTGATTCTTCAACCTACAATCACGTTCAAAGTGTCCAGGTTTACCACAATTCCAGCATCCTTTGCTATCATTACCTGAATCATTTCTTTGGAAATTTTTGCGACCTCTTTGGCTCCCCCTGCTGCTCGAAACTGTCCTCTTCCTCTTGCATGATTCTATTGTTGACCTTGATCTTGGTTATTGTTTCCTCTTCCACTTCCAAAACCTCTGCCTCTGCCTCTTCCTCTGCCAGAGTAGAAAAGTGCTAAAGTGCAGGTGTCAAAGTGCTAAAGTGCAGGTGTCAAAGTGCACAGGTAGTGCACAATTAATTGTCCACAAAGGGTAAATTGGAGAAAGTGAGTTGCAGGTTGTAGGGGTATTTCTCTAATTTCCCTAAGGTTCAAAAGTGTTGTTTAAAGTGTTTTGGAAGGTTCAGGTGAACCCCCTCTTATGTGCAAAAGTGAAGACTTTAAAGGAAAATGTTGAAGGCATGTGAAGCGGCAGCGTACGCAGAAGTGAAAGTATGCCCCCTAATTAAAATTTTTGTTTTAGGCTAAAATCACTACAGGACAAAACAGGGATTCGTTGGCTGCCACTTGTGAAGACAATCTTGGGACATCAAAGTGAGCACCAAGATACACTTGCAGTTAGGAGCGTACGTGAATCGACACACTCAAATCAAGGCAAGGACTATTCTTGGACTATTCTAGTGTAAGCAAGGGGGAGCATAGTCTAAGAAAGGCAAGAGAGATAAGTGCAAGGGACACACAGTGTGCGACGCAGAGAAGTGAAGTGCAAGGTGTGCATGAAGAGTGACCAAGGAAGTGTGCAGAGAAGTGCTAAGCTAGTCCCCCAAGGATCTCAAGGTCTTATTGAAGTGTGCACGTGCCGACAGAAGGTACCCGTCCCTCCCCCTTAGTGGAAGCTTGGTGCAAGGTGTGCACAAGTGCAGGCTTGGAGAAGGTGGAGGTTTGGTGCAGAGGAGGCCGGTAGCAACAAGTCCCTTGGGTATTTGATATTTTGTAATTAGGCACTCTGTGGGATTCTGCATAGAAGCATTGGTTTTTCTTGTGCTTCAACATTGTATTTGTGTAATCAATTGACAGAGGCTTCGAGTGTGTATTTCCTCTTCTTGTCTTTCCCTTTTCTCCTACAAACACTCAAATCCCTTCTTGTCCAAGAATCCCCCAACAATATTTGGCACACACGGTGGGACTTCCAAAGAGATTTGAGCTTAGGAGAAACCAAGTGCAAAGTATAGAAGAGATCAAGTGTCGACAGTACTACAGTGCTACTTCATTAACCAAAAGGTAAATATTCTTATCAAGTGTCTCATATTAAGTGGACTATGAGCAGCTCATGACCGCAACCCAGTCCCAAACATTGAGGGTCACCTGCAAGCAAACAAGAAGGAAGGTTGTTAGAAGATCCTCTAGTCCACTATCTTCAACCTCATCAGTAAAGAGCATGGCGGGATAGGTAGACTTGGAAACCTTACTCTCAAGATTAAATATAAAATTTCCTTCTTTCAAAGGCCTAGCTCAGGAGGATCCGGACGAGTATATTAGAAGGTTTTTGGCACTATGCAAGACTAGAGGCTTAATGGGCAGGGAGGATGCCTTTTTGATACTCTTCCCTGCCACATTAGAAGGATTAGCAGATAAATGGTTCAGCCAATTTGCTGAGAACCATTTTACAACTTGGGACTTGATGAAAGATGCATTCAAAAATCAATTCCAGCATGGAAGTACTGCAGAGATCATCATAGAAGAACTAGAATATTTGAGATTGGGTCCAGGTGAAAAGTTCCCAGAGTTTGTGACTAGGGCCAAGGCACTAATGGCTAAATTGGGAGATCCACCACATGATTGTTTTGTTAAGAAATGGTTAGCTAAGCCACTTCCAGTGACCACCCAATGCAAAATCAAGGAATTAGTGTTGCCTACAGCCTCCATAGAGGAGTTCATCAACACAGCTACATGACTGGAGCAGATAAGGCAATAGTATGGAGCAACTTCTTCTCAACTACAATATTCCATAGAAATGGAGGATCCAGTAATCAAATAAGGAAGGAGCTGGAGGGCTTAAAAAGGAATAAGCCCCACAAAGAGGAGGAGAATGTTGTTACTCAGTTGAGAAGGGAGATTGAAGCATTAAAGCTCCAAAAGGAGGAGGAGGCCCAAGCAGAGGAATTGGCCCAACTGCGACAGGAGCTGCAGGAACTCAAAGGGGGTGGCATCAAGAGTGGACTTTGGTGTTCCATGTGCAACAACCAAGGTCATATAGTAAGTGAATGTCCTTTGTTAAGTGTGACTTGCCAATTATGTAGGAAAGCTGGTCATGAGGCCCAAGAGTGCCAATCAAGAGGAATGCCTACAACAACATACTGGACACAAGGAGGACCCCTACCACCAGCAAATTGTTGAGATATCAAGCTCAACATGTGATGATCCAGGATGACACGTACCAATTTTTCATTTCTCTCACATGTATAGTGGTCACACCGGTATATGTCAGGGATACTTCATTGAGATTTATTAGATTTATCTACCGAGAGTGATGTCACATTTGTTTCTTGCCAGCTCACTCATTCGCGGACATTAGGTTTTTCCTTATGTACTGGTCTTTATATATTGCACTGGTTGTATTCTTGTTTTTAGGTCATTCTTGTACATTCCTTTTATGTAATAGAAGAAGAAGAAGAAGATCATTCTTCCTTGCCTCAATCTGTGTGTGTGCTTCTCCTTGAGAGTGAGTGTGTGTGTGTTTGAGCTCTCTTCCTTATCTCCTTCCTCGTGACATGGTATCAGAGCCAGCGTGGCTGTAGAGAGCTTGTGGAGAAGGCGACGGTGAAGACTACGCGGCAAGGAGTGGAGAAAACACGATTTCACAAACGGCCTCTGTTTCGAGCTAACAAGGTGGGGCCCATAGAAAAACCAGGTTAGTTTCAGAAATTGTAAGTTGCGTTGTGTTCGGCGACACTCACATATTCCAGATTCAGAATTTCAAACGATTCCGTGTACTGTTGATACACGAAAACTGTGTTTTTCTGAGATCGAACTGTCACATCATAGTGCGACAGTGTTCAAGCAGAAGTGCTGCTTGTAGTGTGTTGCGGTGTTGTGAATTATTGCAGAAATGGCAAACACAGATGGAATGAGTAAGCTTATGAGCGATAAGCTAGACAAGAACAACTTCCATGCTTGGATTTCAGAATGACGAATTTCCTGATGGGAAAAGGCTACTGGAAGTACATCGAAGGAGAGAATGAAAATGCTCCGCAGTTACCAGAAAGGAATTGGACTACAGAACAGTTAAGAGCATATGAGGAATGGAATCAAGGAGCACGAAAGGTAATGTATTGGCTATCTGTTAGCATACAGGATAGCATGATTGGACACATACAGGATGCCAAGACTCCAAAAGAGGCTTGGAACAGTTTGGTCACTTTGTACGAGACCAATACAAAGGCACGGAAATTGCAACTAAAGAACGAGCTGCATACATTGGAGAAAAAGAGCATGTTGGTAAGTGACTACACTCTAAAAATCAAAAGCATATGTGAGTCACTTGCATCTATTGGCGTGAATGTAGATGATGATGATAAGGTGGAAGTGTGCCTTCGTGGTTTAGGAGTTGCATATAAGCAGTTCAGAACTTCTATATAGACCAGGGAAAATATTCCGAATTTTGCTGATTTGGTCTCTATTACATGCAAAGTATGGGTATATTTTATGAAAGAGAAGAGCGAGGTGTTTACTCACTTCCATAATTTTAAAGTTATGGTGGAAAAGCAGACAGGGAAGTACATTCAAACATTAAGATCTGATGGAGGAGGTGAATACATGTCAAATGAGTTCAGCAGTTTTCTAAAAAATCATGGAATTCGACGTCAGTTTTCATGCAGGTACACACCACAACAGAATGGTGTTCCTGAACGCAAAAATAGACATATTGCAGAAATAGCAAGAGCCTTGATGGCTGAGAAGAATATGCCTCATTGTTATTGGGCAGAAGCTGTGCATACTGTTGTATACATCATGAACAGAACTCCGACTGCTCCTGTACATCAAGTTACACCTGAAGAGAAGTTTACAGGTAAAAAGCCAAACTTATCACATCTGAAAGTTTTTGGCTGTATTGCATATGTACATGTTCCAGATGAGTTGAGGATGAAGCTTGATCCGAAAGCAGAAAAATGTGTCTTCATTGGATATTCCCTTGAGCAAAAGGGGTACAAATGTTATAACCCAGTCACACGACAGGTGAAGGTGAACAGAGATGTGGTATTTGATGAAATGTGAAGCTTCTATGCAGATGCCAAAGAAGGACTGAATCTTGAACCAAATGACAAAGAAAATGCTGAAAAATCTAGTGCAGAATCTCAAGTTTTGAGTGGACCGGATGCATCACCAAGCAATAGTTCCAACTCAAATCCATGGAGTGGAAGATTGCGTGGAAATTTCAGTCCAGCAAATTCATCAAATACATCCAAGAAAGGTAAAGAAAAGCTTTCTACTGGTAGTAAAACAGGTGCAGGTTTTGAAGTAGTTGATGGAGATTCAAGCGGTTCAGAAAAGAGTCTTGATGAGGAACTTGGATTGCCCTCTGTGAAGACTCCAGGAGTAAGAAGGGCACATGCAGATGATGCAAGAAGAAGTGACCCAGGACCAAGAAGATCTGGGAGATGCGTAATTCAGTGCAACGATTGACATATGATAGTTACATGGCTCGCCATTGTGCCTACATGACAAAGGTAATACAAGATGCTGAACCCTCTTGTTTTGAAGATGCAATTGGTAATGCAGATTGGGAAAAAGCTATGGATGAGGAGATGGCTGCACTTTATGGAAATGATACATGGAAGCTGGTTCCATTGCCGCAAGGAAAGAAATCCATAGGCTGCAAATGGGTTTACAAGGTAAAGCATAATGTTGATGGTAGCATAAGCAGGTATAAAGCACGATTCATAGCTAAAGGTTATGCACAGACATATGGCATTGATTATGAGGAAACATTCAGCCCTGTAGCTAAAATGTCTACTGTCAGAACACTTGTTGCATTAGCTATAGCAAAAGGATGGACTTTGCATCAGATGGATGTGAAGAATGCTTTCCTACATGGTGAGTTACAGGAAGAAGTATATATGGACCAGCCACAAGGATATGAAGATTCAAAGCATCCAGAATATGTGTGCAAGTTGCAAAAGGCTTTGTATGGGCTGAAGTAGGCTCCGCGTGCATGTCATGCAAGGATTGCTGATTACTTAACCAGCATTGGGTTTTCTGTGTGTGATGCAGATCATTCACTATATGCAAGGAAGGCTGATGATGGCATCACTATTGTGGCTATTTATGTTGTTGATATGATTGTAGGTGGTGATAATGAAGAAAGCATCAAAGAGGTAAAGAAACTTCTTATGCAGGAATTTGACATGAAAGATCTTGGTGTGCTGCGCTATTTCTTGGGCATTGAGTTTATACATACAGAAACAGGTATATGGATGTTGCAAAGGCAATATGCCTTGAATATGCTACAAAAGTATGGTATGGCTGATTGTAAGCCAATTTCTATGCCTTTAGATCAGAATTTGAAATTGGATACTACATCAGGTGAAGCATTGGAAAATGCTACTATGTATAGGAAAATTGTGGGAAGTCTTATATATCTTACAATTACAAGGGTTGATTTAAGCTACACTGTTGGACTTGAAAGTCAGTTTATGCAGGTTCCCAAGAAGCCAGATTTGGATGCTCTGAGGCGCACTCTACGTTACGTGAGTGCTACTTTGGATTATGCATTGTTTTATGAAGCTGGTGTAGATTTGCAGGTTCATGGATACACTGATGCAGATTGGGCTGGTAGTACTCCAGATAGAAGATCTACTAGTGGCTTTCTTTTTTCACTTGGAGGTGCAGCTATTACATGGAGCAGTAAGAAGAAACCCACTGTTGCTTTGTCGAGTACAGAGGCTGAGTATGCTAGAACAAAGCATATCGAGGTACATTATCACTTCATCAGAGAGAAGGTATTAGTAGGTGATATTGATCTTGTTTATGTGAGAACAGATGAGCAGGTTGCTGATATTTTCACCAAAGCACTTGGAGCTGAGAAGTTGAAGAAGTTTCGGAAGATGCTTGGATTACAGGATATGGCATTGAGCTTGAGGGGGAGTGTTGAGATATCAAGCTCAACATGTGATGATCCAAGATGACACGTACCAGTTTTCCATTTCTCTGACATGTATAGTGGTCACACCGGTATATGTCAGGGATACTTCATTGAGCTTTATTAGATTTATCTACCGAGAGTGATGGCACATTTGTTTCTTGCGAGCTCACTCATTCGCAGACATTAGGTTTTTCCTTATGTACTGGTCTTTGTATATTCCACTGGTTGTATTCTTGTTTTTAGGTCATTCTTGTACATTCCTTTTATGTAATAGAAGAAGAAGAAGATCATTCTTCCTTGCCTCAATCTATGTGTGTGCTTCTCCTTTAGAGTGAGAGTGTGTGTGTGAGCTCTCTTCCTTATCTCCTTCCTCGTGACACAAATGTGATGGCTAGTGCATCGAACCAAGGTAACAATTACAACCCTAGAAATAGGGATAACTTTGGAAATGGGACAAGGAGGCCAATCATTTGCTTCAGATGTGGAGAATGTGGGCACTATCAAAGTAGGTGCACTCTACCAAAAAATGCCCCTCCATGCAGAAACTGCCTAGAGGCCAGAGACCACTATACAAATTGTTGTCCTAAGAATCAAGCCTCTTCATCCGGGCCCCATATTCAAATGATTTATGTGCACAAAGAAGAAATGTTAGAAGTCAATGAGCCATCACCATCTACCAGGGTGGTGCAATTAGAAGAAATTGAATCTTTTACAGTGCAGACAAGAAGCAAGGGGAAGGCTCAAGTGGAAATAGGTCAAGAATCAATGATTAATGGATTAAACAAAGACAAAGGTGCACCTGAGAACAAACCCACCACATGTGCAGACACAAGGCAAAACAAAAATTTCATAGGTACCAGTGATGCCATTGGACATGCATTCAACAGGGCTCATGCAGAGTTTGATAAGTCAAATGGAGCCCAGGATCTTAAGGAATCAGAAGCTTCCAGACTACTTAAGTCCATGAAAAAGGAGGTTAGTATTTTTTTATTTTATAAAGATGGATGGGAAGTCCAGGTCAGAACTCTTGCAGATAATTAATGAAATGTCCACAACAAGTTTAGTGGCAAAAGCTGCTGTTATGCCTAAAGATAAAAGTGCAGGGGAAGCCCCCTCACAGATTACAAGAGCCCTCGGCTAATAGTCTCTATCAAAGGTCATGAGTTTCAAGGAGTTATTGTGGATGGTGGTTCTGGCATTAACTTGATGCCTGAATATACCATGAAAAAGATTGGGTTATACCCCTCAAGACCTGCCAACTTCACTGTAACAATGGCAGACCAAAGCATAGTAAGGCCTATGGGAGTGGTCCCTGGAGTTCTAGTCAAGATACAAGGTACCATCTTTAACTTGGACTTTGTTGTTTAAAGGCTCCCACAGGTAGAAGGAAGCTTCCCCTTGTTAATTGGGAGACCCTGGTTAAGGCATGCCAATGTGCTGCATGACTGGGGCAAGGACACAATGTGGGTAAAGGAAGAGGGAAAAGAGTTGCAGCAGATAATTTTAGAAGAAGGACCAGACAATCAGAGAAATACTAGCATGATGCAGACAATTGGTATTTATATGGAAGAAGAATTGTTGGACAACCCAGAAGCAGACCTATTTGAAG